>JBBYHM010397594.1:0-13668 GCA_038381775.1 Adansonia rubrostipa | reverse complement strand
TTTTACAAATGAATCAAATTATTAAAAATTGGTAACAATTAAAATTAAATTTGATAAATAAAATATTTTTCAAAAAACATAAAATATAATCTTTATATAAAATATTAACGTATTATATATTTTTAAAAAATATTCAATTTGATTTTATTCAAGTACCATTACTATAATTAAATCAATAACTCATGGAACCGTATATATACATACACATAAAATGAATCCAAACTCATGTAACTATAAATATTATGAATTTTCAATATAAAATTTTTGATAATATTAGTAACAGAATCAATGACAAAAAATTGCTGGTAGACTTATAGCGATGAATATTCATCCATAATAAAGTTGTGACAATATTATTGATGGAAGCAATGATAAAAAACTGTCAGTGAACTTTAGCGATAAAATTTAGCGATGAGTACTCATCCATAACAAAGTTACAACAATATTACCGACAAAAAACTATCGATAGACTTTTGGGATAAAATTTAGCGATGAATACTCATCTATCACAAAGTTGCGACAATATTAGTAGTGAATAAATCAATGGTCTCCACTTTGCCACAAAATTAAAAAATACACTAGAACCAAATATCCTAATAAAAGATGTTGCTAATTTCATCATTAATTTAGCAATGAACTTCGTTTGTCATAGATTAGCGATGACATTAGTGATGAGGTTTTGCATCGACAATTCAGCAACGAATTTTGCAATGAACATTATTTGTCGCTAAATTAGCGTTGAAAGTTTGGAATGTATTCTTCATCACAAATTTTGGTGCTATGCTTAGTCATGATATTTAACAACGAAATCAGTCCATGGCAAAGTTAGCAACAAATTTGGCGATGAATCATGTGTCTCAAATTTTGGTGTCATTTTGTGTGAATATTAGCGATGACTTTTCTGACAAATCATTTGTCGCAAAATTACCCTCTGTATTTTACAATGAATTTCTGACAAACACTCGAAAAATGTTATTTTGTTGCAATTTTCCTCGATAATTTTTCATCGAAAAAATTTTTCATCACTATTTTTCATGGCTAGAACTCCTTCTTTTGCTGGTGTTCAAGTACAAATTCTTGTTTTCAAAAAGCCTTGAAAGGTTCCATGTAAGAATCCCTTATCTCATGAGTGCGTAAATTGAAAAAGCCATTCAAGAAAGGTACTTAAACTCATATCTTTTTAGTCCTCAAAAAGCAAGATGTTTTTTCTTTTCTGTCCTAAAAAAGAATGATGCCTACTTTTCCTTTTAGTCCTCAAAGAGTAGGATACTTACCTACCTCAGTCCTTAAAGAGCAAGACACTTAACTACCTCAGTCTTCAAAGAGCAAGAAGTTTACCTGTCTCGATCCTCAAAGAGCAAGACGCTTACCTACCTCAGTCCTCAAAAAGTAAGACGTTTAACTAACTCAGTCCTTGAAGAGTATGATGCTTACTTAGCTCAATCCTCAAAGAAAATTACCTAACTCAGTGCTCAAAGAGCAAGATGCTTACTTACCTTAGTCCTCAAAGAGCAAAATGCTTATCTACCTCAATCCTCAAAGAGCAGGACGCTTACCTACTTTAATCCTTAAAGAGTAAGACGCTTACCTACCTCAGTCCTCAAAGGATAGGATGCCTAGATACCTTAATCCTCAAAATGTAAGATGCCTACCTATACCAGTCCACAAAGAGCTACACGCCTATCAAGTTAAAACCCATAATAGTTGGTGCCTATCTGGAGGGTCAAACCCAAGAAACCATATACTTAGTAGGTAGGTCAACCCTACAAAACTCCTTAAAATTTTTTTATCTATTAGGATCATTGCTGACATATTCGGTCTATGTTGGTTGAGTACCAACCAGATCTCTATTTTTTTGCAGGCACAAGTGCCATCATCCTACCCAAACAAAATGGTGTCTCTTTGTTTTCCCTTATTCCTGATACTCAACAATAACCAAAATGGGGTAGCCGTAGACACCTCATTTTATCTAGGCTAATTTTTGACATCATGAGATGTAATTAAAAGATAATAAAATCAAACAATAAAAAAATAATGATGACTGCTGGGTGCCATGTCACTAGGCACTATTAGGCAATATGGGGCTAGGCAAAAAATAGTTTTAGGAAAATCTGAAATGTCTAGGGGCCATATTAAAGAAAAATGTAAAATGAGGCATCAAAGGTCATTATTCAGGGTGTCACCGAAGTCATTTAGATGAGCATGGATTAGTTTCTTACTATTTGTAACCAAGGTGAAATATTCAAAGAGCCTAAAGGATGTGTAACCCATATTTAGTGCATAAGTATCAAAATCAAGCTTTCACATTGCCAAAATTCAAATTTTCATATGTAGTATCGATACAAAAGGGTTTGGTATCGATACCTAAAGTATAGTCTCAATACCTAGTGTGTTTATATTTGATAAAGGCCTTGACAAAAACTAAGGTTGTGATTTTTGGCAAAATGTATCGATACATAAGCAGAAGTATCAAAACAAAGCCTTGGAGTATCAATGCATGCCTCTAAGTCTCAAGATTGGAAATAATTTTTTATCTTTGGTATCGGTACATACTTCGTTGTACCAATACTCATGGGTATATTAATACAAAATGTTTTGTATCAATATACCTAGGCATTTTTGCCAAGTTCAAGCAATTTTTCAACCACTATTAATCAGGAAATTCAATTCAAACCTGGTTTTACCCCAAAAATCATCAGAATTCATATCAAGCTTCAGTTTTGGGCTTATGATTGGATTTAAACAAATTTTGGGGCCTAAATAGCCAATGATAAGGGATATTCTCATGAAATATATGGTTTGTCAATGGGTAGGCTTGCCTTTTTTCCATTTGTAGAGTACTACAGCCTTTCTGCACCACTATTTTGCATGGTAGAACCAATGGAAATAAGATCACTTGAGCATAGTACCTGGAGTGGTCTTTTAGTACATGAAGGAAAATCTCTTAATGCCCTTACTTTTTCTCAAAAACATTGGCTGAGCACACTCTATATAAAGGAGCCAATATTGGCTCAAAAAAAAAACCTACATATATCTTCATCTTGATTTCAGCCATCTCGAAAAAATCCTCCAGCAACCTTCAGGCAAAAACACTCTAAAAACATTATTCCATTGCCCTCCATCGCTCAACTAAAAACTTTATTCTCGTAACTCCTCCAAGCCCCTACTAGAAAACCTTTAAAAATTTAACTTTTTACACACTTTCATCTTTAAAACACTTCCCATCAACATTATAACCAAAAAAGCTTTTTTTTTTCATCTTTTTCTTACTAAACGCTAGCAAAGAAAAGGAAGAAATCGAGCTTAGAGTTGCTACTTCGAGTAAAAAAGAAAGTTCAAGGCTATTTGTTATATTTTCTCTACTTTACTCCATATATTTCCTATTCTTATCATTTGCATCATTTTAGGAGCTATTCATGGTGCCATCACCATTCTAGGACTCTCATGCATTATTGTGGCCTTGGTTGTGGTAGTTTTAGGGCCTTAATGATGGTTTTGATGCCTTAACATTATTTAGATGACCAAATATGCCATGTTCTACCTTTATCATCAAAGTATCCCTTGTCCTTGCATTTTTAATATGTTTTTCACCCATCATCACATACCTAACACTTGCTTGAATCTTCATCTTAACATGTTTTGAAACATATTCATGCATTTCCTTGCATATTCATGAGTTTCATGGCATAAAAATGTTGTCTTGAAAATTCCAGCATGCTTTTATTTGCTTAAAGATCGTCATCTCATCTTCCATAACATGATCTTTGATGTTGTTTCCATGCATCTTATTTGTCACATCAAAACATTTTTGCCATCTTTTCTATGTCAAAATGCCATCTATTTTTGTTTAAGTATTATTTATGTTTGCTATTATATATGTTGCATTTTGTTCATAATATATGTGTCTAAAATGCATTCTTGTTTGCAGAAAAAATCTGATTTAAGAAAAAAATCTCCAAGCTAAGTCTATGCTGCCACTAATAGATGGATATTAACATGGATTTACTGTTTTCACAAAATTGGCCTTCCAATCTTGGCGACAAATCAAACATTTCATATCTAGCTTTATGGTGAAATAAGTCAAAATAATACTATTATTCAAATAAAAATGACCTTTTTAGTTGATAAAAAATATTAAGCCTTCATCTTAAGGATAATACCTTCATTTGTAGCATGGTTAGTGGGTTGTTTCATCGTTCCAAGTTACTCTGGGATTGTAGACTAAACTCGTAATGCCCATGTCACTCTTTCTTCCAAGTAACAGATGTTTGGATGTCTATATCTTGAGTTTGATCTCCAAGAAACCCAAAAAAGTGAATAACCCTTGTTTTTAGCTTTAGTAGTGCCATTAACTGAATTTAAAATATTATTTTTGAACTACAAATAATTTTTCTAGAATTTTATAATATTTTTTCTTAAAAGGTGTTGAATTACCTTTTTGAAGGTGTCTCATTTACCTTTGAATCAATCCAGATGAAGGAGTTATGATTTTTTAAACCTTTGCTATCCAGAACCCTCATAACTAGTGCATTACATTCTATGGCCTATCAGATGATTTTTCTATATTGTTTAAAATATTTTTCCTAAAAAGTTTGTAAATTTCACTTTTCGAAAAGTATTGATTACAATTTAATGATTTCAAATGAGTCCAGAATGATTTTTCAAATTCCATCACACCTTTTCCTTTGTATATGTTGCCATTATCAAAACATGCCTAACTTCAAAAATTAATTCTACCTAGAAATCAATTTTCTAGGATTCTTGAAATATTTTTATATTAGTCTTCATCGAGTTACCTTTCTAGCGGTACCTTACTTATCCCTTAAAACCTTCAGGTGGACCTATAATAAATTGTGAAAAAAAAGACAGCATGATGTTGTCCCCTGTATTTTAGAATCAAAATTAACCTAGTTTCCCAAATCACCATCATCAAGACATTGGAACTTCTTGAAATGCATCCAATTGGCTCCCCCATGACATAAGCCCTTTAGGCTCATGTTAAGGCTTAAGATAAAAATATATTTTTTTCAAGTCTTTGATTTCACATTTTCAAATACCTTTTTTCCAAAATATCCTTTCTTTTAAACATAAAAAATTTCACCTTAGGGATACTCCAACCCCATTACTCTGAAGGGGTATTTCAATCTTATTCTCCACTAAAAAAACTTAAATTTTCTCCTTCAAATTTATTCAAGATTCTTGATTATTTTCTTAAATCATCAAAAATTTTCATTCTCAGGGATACTGCAACCCTACCACTTTGAAGGGAAACTCTAACCCAATTTTCTATCATAAAACTCAAATTTTCTCTTTTGGATTTATTTGAGATTCCTAATTATCTTCCTCAAATATCAAAATCTTTATACGCCACTCTTCGAGGGGATACTTCAACCTTGTTTTTTAACTAAAAATTAAAAAAAAATTCTTTTTTTTGGATATCCCAAATTGTTTCAATTAAAATTTTTCTTTCCTCAAATTACCTTTGAATCTAGACACGTTTCAAAATTGTCATTTCGATTATTCTTTAATAATCAAAGAAAATTTCGAGATACATTTTGATTGTCTTTCCTTTTTTATGTTTTTTGGTGTGTGATTATTTTTCTGTGATATTATTATTTTCTTTTATATTGACCAGTATGTATTCATATTTCAAAATTGTTTTTTAAAAACTTTTACAAGGCAATGTCTTGTGTCGGTATCTCTCTAGTGCCTAACATAGAACATCTGAATTTTTAAAACTTAATCTGGAAATTATTTTTTTTAAAAAATCCCTATATTTCTCATACCTCCGCAACAAATAAGTGATGTAAAATTTTTTATCAAAATCTAAATTTACAGCTTCCACAAAAGTTCATGCATTAAAAGGGATTATATCTAAATAACGACAAAGCGGAATCGATTAGGCCAAACTAAAGCAAGATATAGTTAGCACGCAACAATTTCAATGCATGACCTACTCCCAAACCCAACCAATGAATCTTTGGACCTTGTAGACCTTGAAATCAATGTTTCGAGTTTCGTAACTCAAGATATTATTTTTAATAGGCATTCATTCATGCCTAGTCAAAAATAATCGGTCATGACTCTAAATTTATGGTTACTTAATAGTCACTTTCCAAGACTAGTTGGATGAATGATTCGTCTGATAGTCTCTTTTTCTTTTATATTATCATGCCTAATCCAAATCTCGAATAAGGGATAACTCAAAGGCTCAGACTAAATACCATTTATTTTAAGTCAAGCGCGCTCCCACTTTAGATCATCTGAAGTAAGCGGGAAAACGTAAAGGAGGCACGTGGTGATAGCTGGTAAACAATATTGTCACTGACAATTTCATTTCATTCAGCGCTGATGAAATCCACCAATAAAGACTACTTCCACAAAAGCCTTTCATATAACAACAAAGTGCAATGGCACCACAGCCTAAAGTTCTAATTGATAATGGATCGATTTTAAACATGATGTCGCTAATCACTCTATCTTGCTTGCCAGTTGATGTCAGCCAAATTAAACATAGCCAGATAGTTGTCAAGGCATTTGATGGAATAAAAAGGAAAATTAAAAAAACTATTTCAATCACTTTAAATGTTGGCCGACATTATCCCAACACATAACTGTTTATTAGGATGACCATGGATCCACTTTGTTGGCATTGTGCCATCATCAATCCATCAAAAAGTCAAATTCATAATTGATGAAAAAGTAGTCAACATATTTAGGAAAAAAGACATCATAGCCATGACTTGTACTAAAGCCCCTTATGTTGAGGCAAATGCCAAAGTTAAAATGCATTTGTTTAGAGCCTTTCAAATTGTTAACATGACCTTTGTTGAGGAAGATTCTATAATCCCAAAACCTAGGCTTTCAAAGAGCACTCACATGGGTTTCAAGCTTATGGTTAGAAAAGGTGCTCAAGCTAGAAGAGAGTTTGGAAGATATTTATAAACAAAAAGAGACAAACATAGGTTGGGTTTTAAAACAAAATAGAGTAAAAAAAAAAGAAGATAAAAAATAAAATTTTAGGAAAAAAGTTGAACCCAGCCATCAATCAATAGTCAAGCCAGAAGTTACCTTTTACATCTTACTAAAGGAAATTTTTTGTAATGCAGGGGTCATTAATCCAGAAACCAAAGGAAAATAAAGCAAAGATGCCATAATGGTGATCAATGAGGCCTTTGAAAAATGTCAAGTGGCCACCATTGGAAAGAACAGCAAGGAGCCAAATGACGATAATGGAATTTGCCATGTTATTCCAGATACATTTTGAGGAATTATATTAGCATCTATAAAACTGTAGTGTTTAGGCCAATTCTAAAGTAATTCCAAGAACTCACTTTGACATCTAAGGATTATTTTTGTAAAGAACTTAAAATGTTAAATTATCAATTTTAGAAATGAAATGCATTTAACTTTTTGTGTATGTTTAATTTCTTTCATACCAACATTCCCTTTTTTTTACATACATATACACAAATAATGTCATATATTTCTTTGCCCATTCTTTTCTTTTTTTTACCTTTACAGATCTCCTAATCAAAGAAAAATGGATAATGTTAATCAAGATCTAGAGGCTAATCTTGAATAGGTTGTTTACTTGAACAAGGTTGATCTTGAAGAAAATGTTGATGATTATACTTTGCTTCTCGATCTACTAAAAATAATTGAGCAGAAAGATGAGCAAATAATGCCTTATGAAAAGTCCATAGAAAAGATAAATTTAGGGAATAATGAGAATGATAGAAAGAAGTTTAGAATAGGTACTACTCTTATGCCTACTACCAGAGAAGAATTGATAAGTTTGTTTTAAGAGTTTCAAGATGCCTTTGCATGGTCTTGTCAAGATATACTGGGACTAGATGTAAAGATCATGGTCCCTAAATTACCTTTGAAATAAGAATGCTAGCCAATTCAGCAAAAGTTAAGAAATGAGATCAAAAATGCATTTGAAGATTGAAAAAGAGGTAAAAAAACAATTTATGGCTAGATTTCTTGATGTAGCAAAATACCCATAATGGGTTGTGAATATTGTCTCAGTTTTTAAAAAAGATGGAAGAGTCAGAATATGTGTAGATTATCTGGATTTAAATTGATCAAGTCTGAAAGATATTTTCTCTTCCCTATAGTGATATTTTAGTTGACAACACCATGAAGAATTGTCTATCAAGGACGGATTCTCAGGGTATAACCAGATTAAAATGGCAACGGAAAACATGGAACGAACCACATTTATCACAATGTGGGACACATTTTGTTATAAGGTAATGCTATTCAGATCAAAGAATATTTGGGCAAATTATCCAGAGGCAATGGTCACTCTATTCCATGATATGATACACAAATAGATCGAAGTATACATGGATGATATGATTGCTAAATCACCTCAGGAGGAGCAACATGTCATAGATTTGTGAAAATTGTTCAAAAGGCTAAGAAAGTATCAATTGAAGTTGAATCTGGCAAAGTGCACCTTTGGCGCAAGATCAGGGAAGTTTGTAGGGCTTCATTGTAAGTGAAAAGGGGATTAAGGTTGATCCTAATAAGATTAAAGCCATTCAAGAATTACCACCTCCATGCGTGCAAAAAAAATTAAGAAGTTTTCTTGAGAGATTAAATAACATTACCCGTTTCATTTCCTAAATTACAGACAAATGTGATCCAATTTTTAGGCTCCTTTAAAAGCACAACTAGAGAGAATGGGATGAAGAGTGCCAAAGAAGATTCAAGAAAGTGAAACATTACTTGTCAAGTCCCATGTTCTAGTATTACCAGTTGTAGGGCATCCCCTCATATTCTACCTTATTATATTCGAGAGGTCAATAGGATGCGTATTGGGAAACATGATGAAACTGGAAAGAATGAAAGAGCCATTTATTACCTCAATAAAAAGTTCCTATGAAGTATATTATTCCTTAATAGATAAGATATGTTATGCCTTCGTCTAGACTATAAAAAGGCTCCGATAATACATGTTATATTGTACCATCTCGCTAATAACCAAAATTGCTCCATTCAAGGACCTTTTTAAAGCATCAGCACTATCTAGACGGATAGCTAAATGACAATTCTTATTTTCGAAATATGATATAGTCTATGTAAGTTAAAAAGAATTAAAAGTAAGTGCCATTGCCAAATTCCTAGCAAGTCACGTAGTTAATGACTATTAGCTTTAGATTTTGATTTTGTAAATGAATATTAGATGAATATCTCAGTGGAGGAGAAAGGAAAACCGCTTAAGGAATTGATAGGGAATGTACTTCGATGGAGCCTCAAATGCTTTAGGTCATGGAATTAGGGTGATTTTGATATCTTCAAAAAGAGATTATTATCTTTTAACTCCCAAACTAGATTTTAAGTGCATAAATAATATGGAAAAGTGTAAGGCATATGTCATACAGCTTTATGTAGCTATAGAAAAAAAAAGCTCAAACATTGAAAGTCTACAAGGATTCAGCTTTAGCAGTTTATCAGTTGCATGGAGAAAAGGAAACCCGAGATTCAAGACTGCTGCAATATGAAAGCTTGATTCTAGAATTGCTAGAAAATTTTGAGAAAGTGGACTTCATCTTTTTATCCTGAGATGATAAGCAAATGTCAGATGCTCTAGCCCTCATTGCCTTGATGTTTAAAGTGAATGAGGGATAGGGTGTAACCCAAATTTAGATGAGCATATGTAAATTTCTAGCACATTGTCATAATATTGAAGCAAAAATGGATGGCCTTTTATGGTATTATGACATCAAAAAATATCTTAAGGATTTAGTATACCCGAACAACAACTTTAAAAATGATAAAAGGAACCTAAAAAGGTTGGCGATGAACTTTATTCTAGATAGTGAAGTTCTCTATAAGGAAAGTTATGATCAGACATTATTAAGATATGTGGATGTTTACAAAACACATAACATCTTAGAGAAAGTACACAAAGGGGTTTGCAAATCCATGCCAATAGACATAAAATAGCAAGATAAATCATGAGTTTGGGATACTTTTAGATGACTGTGGAAGGTGACTATGTCAAGTATGCCTGAAAATGCTATAAGTGCCAAGTCTATGCCAATAAAATCCATATACCACCTTCCGTCAAAAGGATCCATGGAGCAAATGGGCACTTAATTAGGAAGAGCCCCACATGGTTCAAAAAGTATTTTCTAGAAGAGCATTGTTTTGGCAAAGAAATATGGGGATATTTTATCAAACCCTATCAATTCTGACAATACAAAGAAATATTATGCCTAGAGGGTAATATCATTTTGCAAGAAAGAGAGAAAAAATCAGATGAAAACCAAAAAAGTCATCTGAACCAAAAAATCGGATGAAAACCCAAAATGGAGTCTTATTAAATATAATAAAAAAGGGAGGCTTCAAGTTGGAAACCCAAAAAAGGCAGCTTGACCATTTGTTAAAGGATGAACATAGCATATTGTGCCAAAATGTTAAGGCTGGAAAAAAAAGCATGGTATGGTAACAAACATTCTCAAGAGATGGATTTGCATAAGAGTAAACATCTCATTCAGGAAAAGATCTTTGAAAAAACTAAGTAAGAGATTTTGTCTATCCAAGTAATATCCAAATTCCTTTCATACCTTACCCTTATTTTTTTGGCTTTTGTTGAAAAATTAATATTATATATCTTTCTCTTATTGAAATACAAACACATATCTTCATTTATGCCTTTATTAGATTACTTTTTAACCATGTTAACATTTCTATTAAATGATGATTAATAATATAAGAAAATAGAGAATAATAAATGATGAAAAAGATATTTCCTTGCATTACTTTGGAATGAGGTCAAAACATTATAGGACTTTAGTCAATATTTCGGATCCTCTTAGACATTCTAGGAGAGATTAAGGTGGATGGACAACACTTTCAAATAAAATTTAAGAAAAAAACTTCAAGAGATATGATAAAAAAAATTCCTAATAAAAAAACGACAAATGCTTTAGATGATTCCTTGAAAGGACGATTAAAAATAGATACAGACTCCCTTGTTAAAAAAAAGGGATGTCCACAACATTTTTTGAAGATGCTATTGATTCAAAGTATAGGAGTAGTCTCACTTTGTCCCAAAGATTTTTTAAAGATGCCTTTGACTCGAAGGATAGAAATAGGCTCATTTGTCCTCAATATTTTTTAAAGATGTCTTCGACTTCAAGTTTAAGCATTAGCTTTCTTTGCTAGAAGAAAAACAGATGTCCATAACATTTTTTTGAAGATGCCTTTAACTCCAAGTAGAGGTATAGGCCCACTTCACCAGATGAAAGAAAAATATCCGTTACACTTTCTAAAAATACCTTAACTCCAAAATAGGTTGGATAAAAAATTATATATAATGAATAATGACAAAACTCATAAATTGGAAAATATAATTATGAAAGTTCATCATATACATTCTATATGCATTGCATTCAATGATTTGCAGATTAAAGTTAAGCATGATATTGGAAAAAAGTAACAATTTTTTAGCATGCCAACTTCCTCAAAAGTGAAAGGTAAGTCTCATATCCTTTCAAACATATCAAATATTAGACCTTATCTATACCCCAACTTGACTATTTAGGTTTTGCCCTAGTTAACTCATTTGACTTAGGTTCTGCCTCATTTACCTTTAGTTGACTACTATGGTTTTGACCTAGTCAACCCATCCAACTTAGTTTCCACCGCGGTCACCTTTAGTTGACTATTATGTTTTAGGCTTGATCAACCCATCAGACTTAGGTTTTGCCCTGGTTACCCTTAGTTGACTATTATGATTTCACCCTAATTAACCCGTCAGACTTAGGTTCTACTCTAGTCATCTTTAAGTTGACTATTATGTTTACACCCCAGTCACCCATCAGACTTAGGTTTTGCCCTAGTCACCTTTAGTTACTATTATGATTTCACCCTGGTTAACCCATTTAACTATGGTTTCACCTTAGTCACCCTTGGTTTCATCGTAATTAACTCGTCAAACTTAGGTTCCACCTTGGTCACCCTTAATTGACTATTATGGTTTTAAACTGATCAACCCATTAGACTATAGTTTCACCCCGGTTAACCCATCTTGGTCAAGCCATCAGACTATAGTTTGGCCCTGGTCAACCCATCAGACTTAGGCTCCGCTTTGGTTAGCTCCTTGAACCTAGGTCTCACCCTAGACCTAAGGTTCCTTTTCTAGTTTTTCTATTTTACTGTACATGTTTTTATTTTATATTTCAAGACTTTACAACCCAAACAAAATTATGTATATTTAGTCTTTGCCTTGTTTCTGATTCTCAGCAATAGCTAAAGAGAGGTAAATGTAGACATCGAATTTCGTATAAGCTCCTTTTTTTATAGTCACAAATATCCGAGATTGAGGACCTTGCAGCCATCCTAGTAGACATAGACTTCTTAAATTTCACAGTATTGCGAGGGTTATGCTTGTGAAATTTTTTCTGGTAAAATTTGTTTTGAATTTTAAATTTTCATCATTTTCATTTTTATTAATTAATATTTTGAATAATGGTGTTGAATTCAATTTATTTTTATAAATTTGAATGTATTTTTGGAATTTTATCATTTCTAAAATGCGGAGTTTTCTGCTCTAGAAATTTTTTTAATAAAATTTTTCAAAGTTTAGAATTTTTAGAATTCTCCAAATAATTTTGTTAAATTCATATTAATTCAATTTTTGAAAATCTAATTTATTTTCTAAGTTTTCATTTTTTTAACATATTAATTTTCTTTCGTAAAGATTTTTCTCATAAAATTTTACGAGTTTAAGATTTCCAATCAAGACTTTTTTTCATTATTATGATTTTATTTCCTACGTTTCCAATTTTTTTATGTTTATTAATTTTTTTATTTTTTATTTATTTATTTTTTAATTTTGGAATTCTATAAGCTAGTTTCATACAAACTAGTTTAGTTGGAATTCAATTTCCCTTTACCAATTTCATTTGGTTCTAACTATGTCATTAGGTGATCATATCTTAATAATAACCAAGATGACGAGTCATACATGAAGTAAGCTATCAAGTACATGGTAATTTAATGAGTTCTTATCATAATTCACTATTATCCTTGAAGAAAAGGATAATAAAACATAAATTGATTTTTGGCTAAAAGGAATGAGGGGGAGGATAATTCATTTAATGGCTATTGGTTTTCATGAGAAAAAACAATAGAAACATTAAATTTTCCATGTATTAAAGCCTTTTAAGTTAGATTTTCTTCTAAAAGCTCCAATTTTTCTTCATTTAATGCATGATTCTTCCTTTTGATGAGCCTTTTAATGAGTTGAGCTCATGGATTTTGATCCATGTTAAAAGCCAAGTTTGAATGCTATGATTAATCTTTCTTAATTTAATTGTTATATTTGATTTTTATTAGCGATAATTGAGTTTTTATCATAAAAATATATGTTTGGTTGTGGGAATGACGTTATGATATTATGATACTATGAATATGATTTTGTGTTATTTTCCTTGGTATTTTCATGATTGATTGTTGTTAAAGTTTGTTCATATGTTCATAGCTCATGATTTTTATGCATGATAATGATGATATGACCTTGAAAGCAATTAGGATATAAGTTGATAGTCACAAAGTCATGTTGTAAAAATTTTTTTTCTTGTTTATTGATGTTGGCCGAATTTAATGATGATTTCCAAGTGGATTTTCATGCTTGATTTCATGATA
>JBBYHM010397562.1:0-13670 GCA_038381775.1 Adansonia rubrostipa | reverse complement strand
TTTTCTCATTTCACAAATGAACATTAATTATAAGGAAAATGGTGGAAAGAAAAGCTTTTCTTGCAAATCCAAAGCATTAATATCATCTACCCCAATGCGGAGAACATGATTGTTGTGCCAATAACAAAAGAAATGGAGGTTATTAAGAGTATCCAAGTTTGTCTCATTCCACGGATGAACTTTGATTATAAGGAAAATGGTGGAAAGAAAAGCATTTCTTGGAAATCCAAAGCATCAATTTCGTGTATCCCAATGTGGAAAGCATGATTGTAGTGCCCAATCACAAAAAAATGGAGATTATTACGAGAACCCAAGTTTGACTGATTTTATAGAGAAGCTTTGATTATAATGAAAATGATGGAAAGAAAAGCTTTTTTGCAAATCCAAAGCATCAATATCGTGTCTCCCAACAAAGAGAATATGCTTGTAGTGCCAATAACAAAAAGAACGGAGATTATTATGAGTATGCAAGTGTGCCTTATTGGATGAACTTTGATTATGAGGAAAATAGTGGAAGAACTGCTTTTTTTGCAAATCCAAAGCATCAATATCATGCATCCCAATGAGGAGAACATGATTGTAGTGCCAACAACAAAAAGAACGAAGATTATTACAACAGTCCAAGTTTGTCTCATTTTACGGATGAACATTAATTATAAGGAAAATGGTGGAGAGAAAAGCTTTTCTTGCAAATCCAAAGCATCAATATCATGTATCCCAACGAGGACAACATGATTGTAGTGCCAATAACAAAAAAAACAAAGATTATTATGAGTATCCAAATTTGTCTCATTTCATGGATGAACTTTGCTTGTAAGGAAAATGGTGGAAAGAAAAGCTTTTCTTGCAAATCCCAAGCATCAATTTCATGTATCCTAATATGGGGAACATGATTATAGTGCTAATAACAAAAAGAATGGAGATTATTAAGAGTATCCTAGTTTGTCTCATTTCACGGATGAACTTTGATTATAAGGAAAATATTGGAAAGAAAAGCTTTTCTTGCAAATCAAAAGCATCATTTTATTGTATCCTAATATGGAGAGCATGATTGTAGTGCCAATAACAAAAAGAATAGAGTTATTATGAGTATCCAAGTTTGTCTTATTTCACAAATGAACTTTGATTATAAGGAAAATGGCAGAGAGAAAACCTTTTCTTACAAATTCAAAGCATTAATTTCATGTATCCCAATATGGACAGTGTCACAACTTACCCTGGGGTGGATCCTCGCGGATCTATGGGCTATATATGACTTAAAATATTTTATGACTTAGGAATATCTTCTTAATCGAGACTTTTCTTTCGCGACATGATAAGAACGAGAAAGTAAAGATTCTTGACTTGTGATACAATGAAAGGGACCATAAGATGAATCGCTTATCTTATTGGTCTCGAATGACCATCATAAAATGGCCAATGCTTAGAGTCGCCATCGATCATTTCAGGCTAGGCATGATCGGATGCCTATTGAAACCTATGTTTTGAGTTACAAAACTTAAAACATCGATCCTGTGGTCTACATAATGCAAAGATTCATCATTTGGGTTCGGGACTTGGTTACGCACAATGAGGTATGAACCTCATCACGATGCCCAAAATTGATACCATACTAGCTATGTTTTATCGTGGTTTCAATTTTTTTGATCTTAACTTGTCATTATCTTGATATAACCCCTTTTAATGCATGAAGGTTATAGAAATAGAAATCTTGGTTTTGATGAATACATTTAATCTCATATATGCCCTAGAAAAATGGGGAATATAGAGATTTTCAATAAAAATGACCTTTGGATTTTACTTTCAAAAATGGAATATTTCACTTTAGGCACTAGAGAGATACCCACGTGGAATATTACCCTTAGTTATATTTGAAATGACTGGAAAACATGAATGCAAATAATCATCACAAAGAAATCATGGTAGTAAGGCAACAAATGAAGTAACGTAACATGGATCATTAAATGCAATGATAAAGAAAAGGGATGGACTATTGGAATTTATCTCACAATTGGCATCGATTATCTGGGAATAACTAAATTGATAATTTTTGAGATGCATCTAGGTTTCTTGATTGAATGAGGTTTGTTTGACATATTCATGGAAGCCTAGAAAGGAGAAACATTTAATTGTTGTCAGAAGATAGGGTTCGAGTATCCCCATGGATGACAAATAATTTTGACAATGGAAGTTTTTAAATCTTGACAATTTTGAAAAGCGGGGTTAGAGTATCTTCTCAGAAGTTTGAGGTTGGAGTATCCTCGTGGATGACAAATCATTTTGATAAAGAAAGATTTTTTAATCTCGATAATTTTGAAAAGCGGGCTTAGAGTATCCCCTCGAAAGGTTAGGGTTAGAGTATTTCTAAAAGTGACACGTTTGACACTCTTTAGAGAAGTCGAGTTGGAAAACTTAAGTCCACAAAACTTTGTGATTTAGGAAATGTGTGAGCATTTCGATGATTTTTGGTAAAAGAAATTATTGTGAATGAGGATGGTAAAGATGTAAAATATGTTTATGCCTTGATACGAGCCTATGGAAGGTCAAAGCATGTTCTCGATTCTAATCGGGGTTATACAGAGACATTCAAATATCTCAAGACGAAATTCGAGAAAATAACTCAATTTTGACCATAACCAAAACTAGGGGATAGCATCATGCTATTTTGCTTCCCGAATTTATTCTAAATTGGTTTAAAGGCTTTAGAGGGTGGACAAGATACCATTAGAAAGATAACTCGATGAGGGTCAACCTAAAAATATTCCCAATAACCCAAAAATTCACTTTCTAGGGGAATAAATTTTCAAATACGGATTAATTTTGCTAGCAAAGCATGCGAGGGACAAGGTGTGTCAAAATTTAAAAAATCATTTTGGACTCATTTGGTATCCAGAAATTACAAATAATACCTTTGCAGAAAAGGAATTTCATTAACATTTTACGAAAAATGTGGGATGGATTTGAAAAAACCATTTGGTGGGCTTAAAGGGCCCAACTAGAATGCACTTTTTTTACTTCAGGGATTCTAGAGAGTCTAGGTTTGCAAAATCATAACACTCTCATTCGGACTGATCTAGGGATGAACAAGACCTCATTTTAAAGGTATTTTGACACACTTTCAAAGGAAAATATTATAAAATTCACAAAAAATAATTTAGGATTTTAAAATGATTTTCCAATTTGTAACAGTGCTGCTGCCAGCAGGGGACAAAGTAGAGCAGAGGATATTTCTTATTTCCTTTCTGTTTTCGGGTTCAAACTCGAGTCATCGATATTCGAACATCCATGACTGACATTAAAGAGTAGCATGAGTGTCATAAACTCATTTGCATAGCCCCGGAGTATTTTGGGATGATGAAATAGCCCGTTGATTATACCACTCAAGGTTTTGACTCAAAAACAAGGCACAAACACTTTGGGAACAAGTGTAAGGCCATTTTCATTGCAAAATTAGAAGATTTAAGCTACTTTAATTAAGATTCCAGATCTGGAAAACTCAATTTTCCCTATGATATTTTGCTAACCTTAAGGAAAATGCTAATTCCATGCTAATCCTTATTGGTTGAGGTTAACATGCTTGGCTTAGGGAGGTTTTGAAAATTAGTTTTTTGACAGCCATCAAACATGCATTTAGACAAGGAGGAGACAATGAACATACAAAGGGATGGCACAAAACATGAATGGGGATGCTAACTTTACTAATGGCCAGATAAAGAAAGTGTTATGCACTTTGGTTATAGAAGCTGAAAATGACAATGATTCATGACAAGATGCAACTAATGTATAGATATGCTTGAAATATGTTAGGCTAATGATTCATACATGGATTAATCACAACAAGATGCATGGATATGGCATAAAATGCATGAGCAAGAGCTATCAGAATAGTGAGGATGAAATTAGGCATTTTGCACATCAAAGGGGCATTAAGGCATCCAAATCCTAAACTACCACAACCAAAGGCCAGAATAATGCATGAGAATCCTAAGAGGGTGATGGAAACATGAAGAGCTCACGAAAATGATAAAGATGCTAAAAATAGAAAATAAAAGTGATAAAGTAAGAAGTTATACCAACAAAACTTTAACTTTTAGCCAAATAGTTGGAGTAGCACAAATGGCTTAAATTTTCCTCTTTTCTTTGTTGTTAATAAGTAAGAAAAAGAGAGAAACAATGAGGTTTTGGTTCTGGTATGGATGAGGGTGATTATTAGAATGTGTAATGGTTGGGAATGAGTTTTTTGGGGTTATTTTTGGGTGGTGAGTGAAGAGCTACAGGATTTGGTTTTCTTAGTGTAGGAATGTGTTTTTGGAAGCTAAAATAAGCTACCATCTAACCTTTGTTAGCTGAGATATAAGTGGTCTATTTATACCAGCATTTTAGAGCCAATTTAGAGGTGTTTTTGGTCATTTCTTAAGGGGAACAACATGGTGTCAACTAGGTGGCTATAGAATGGCTATAGGGAGCAACTTACTGCCAATGTGATAGACATAGGGAGGCTGGTTTAAATGCTGAAATGATTTTCCAGCAAATAGGGTGGCTGATGGTGATCTTAGCCAATAAACTAGGGAGGAGTAGTGTGATCATGTGACGAATTTCATAGCAAATAAGGTGGCTAGTTTGACTGATTTCATAGATGAACTTTGATTATAAGGAAAATGGAGGAGAGAAAAACTATTTTTGTAAATCCAAAGCATCAATAATGTGTATCCAAATGAGGAGAACATGATGGCAATGCCAATAACAAAAAGAACAGAGATTATTATGAGTATCCAAGTTTATCTCATTTCGTGGATGAACTTTAATTATAATGACAATGGTGGGAAAAAAAGCTTTTCCTGCAAATCCAAAGAATCAATTTTATGTATCCCAATGTGGAGAGCTTGATTGTAGTGCCCAATCACAAAAGAATGGAGATTATTATGATAATCCAAGTTTGACTCATTTCACAAATAAACTTTGATTATAAGAAAAATGGTGGAAACAAAAGCTTTTCTTGGAAATCCAAAGCATCAATAATGAGTACCCGAATGAGGAAAACATGATGGCAGTGCCAGAAACAAGAAGAACGAAGATTATTGTAAGTATCTAAGTTTATCTCATTTCATGGATGAACTTTAATTATAAGGAAAATGGTGGAAAGAAAATGTTTTCTTTCAAATCCAAAGCATTAATTTCATGTATCCCAATGTGGAGAGCATGATTGCAGTGCCCAATCACAAAAAGAATGAAGATTATTATGAGAATCCAAGTCTAACTTATTTCATGGATAAACTTTGATTCTAAGGAAAATGGTGGAAAGAAAAGCTTTCCTTGCAAATCTAAAGCAT
The DNA here is from genome assembly GCA_038381775.1 of Adansonia rubrostipa. Lineage (NCBI taxonomy): Eukaryota > Viridiplantae > Streptophyta > Magnoliopsida > Malvales > Malvaceae > Adansonia > Adansonia rubrostipa. The sequence goes on along the minus strand of JBBYHM010397562.1, from coordinate 8,340 downwards.
AAATTTTGTTTTCCCAATGTGGAGAGCATGATTGTAGTGCCCAATCACAAAAAGAGTGGAGATTATTATGAGAATCCAAGTTTGACTCATTTCACAGATAAACTTTGATTATAAGGAAAATGGTGGAAACAAAAACTTTTCTTGCAAATCCAAAGCATCAGTAATGTGTATTCCAATGAGGAGAATATGATGGCAGTGCCAATAACAAGAAGAACAGAGCTTACTATGAGTATCTAAGTTTGTCTCATTTCGTGGATGATCTTTGGTTATAAGGACAATGGTGGGAAAAAAACTTTTCTTACAAATCCAAAGAATCAATTTTGTGTATCTCAATGTGGAGAGCATGATTGTAGTGCCCAATCACCAAAAGAATAGAGATTTTTATGAGAATCCAAGTTTGTCTCATTTCACGTATGAACTTTGATTATAAGGAAAATGGTGGAAAAAAAGCATTTCCTGCAAATCTAAAGCATCAATATCATGTATCCCAAAATGAAGGGCTTGATTTTAGTGCCTACTCACAAAATGAATAGGGATTATTAAAGTATCCAAGTTTGTCTCATTTTACAAATAAACTTTGATTACAACAAAAATGGTGGAAAGAAAAGCTTTTCTTACAAATCCAAAGCATTAATTTTGTGTATCCCAATGTGAAGAACATGATTGTAGTGCCCAATCACAAAAAGAATGGAGATTATTATGATAATCCAAGTTTATCTCATTTCACAGATGAACTTTAAATATAAGGAAAATGGTAGAAACAAAAGCTTTTCTTGCCAATCCAAAGCATCAATATCGTGTATCCCAATAAGGAAAACATGCTTGGTGTCAATAACAAAAAGAACGGAGATTATTATGAGCACCCAAGTTTGTCTCATTCAACAGATGCACTTTGATTATAAGGAAAATGGTGGAAAGAAACGCTCTTCTTGCAAACCAAAGCATCAATATCGTGTATTCGAATGTAGAGAATATGATTGTAATGCCCATAACAAAAGGAATGGAGATCATTACGAGTATTCAAGTTTGTCTTATTTTGTAGATGAACATTAATTATGAGGAAAACAGTAAAAAAAAAGCCTTCTCTTGCTAATCCAAAGCATCAATATCCTGTATCCCAATAAGGAGAACATGATTGTAGTGCCAATAATAAAAAGAACGAATATTGTCACGAGTATCCAAGTTTCTCTTGTTTCACGAATGAACTTTGATTACAAGGAAAATAACGAAAAGAAAAACTTTTCTCGCAAATCCAAAGCATCAATATCATGTATCCCAATATGGAGACATGATTGTTATGAGTATCCAAGTTTATCTTGTTTCACGGATGAACTTTGATTATAAGGTAAATAGTGGAAAGAAAAGCTTTTCTTGCAAATCCAAAGCATCAATATCGTGTATCCCAATATAGAGAACATGATTGTAGTGCCAACAACAAAAAAAGATGGAGATTGTTACGAGTATCTAAGTTTGTCACATTTCACAGATGAATTTTGATTATAAGGAAAATGGTGGAAAGAAAAGATTTTCTTGCAAATACAAACCATTAATTTCATGTATCCCAATGTAGGAAGCATGATTGTAGTGCCCAATCACAAAAAGAATGGAGATTATTATGAGAATCTAAGTTTGCCTTATTTCACAGATGAACTTTGATTATAAGGAAAATAGTGGAGAGAAAAGCTGTTCTTGTAAATCTAAAGCATCAATATCGTGTATTCCAATGTGGAGAACATGATTGTAGTGCATTGCAATGCCCATAACAAAAAGAATGGAGATCATTACGAGTATGTGAGTTTGGGTCATTTCACAAATGAACATTAATTATAAGGAAAATGGTGGAAAGGAAAGCTTTTCTTGTACATACAAAGCATCAATATCGTGTATCCAAATGAGGAGAACATGATTGTAGTGCCAACAACAAAAAGAACGAAGAGCATTTCGAGTATCCGAGTTTGTCTCATTTCATGGATGAACATTAATTATAAGGAAAATGGTAAAAATAAAAGCTTTTCTTTCAAATCCAAGGCATCAATATCGCCTATCCCAATGTGGAGAGCATGATTATAATGCCAATAACAAAAGGAACGGAGATTATTAGAAGTATCCAAGTTTATCTCATTTCACGGATGAACTTTGATTACAAGGAAAATGGTGGAAAGAAAAGTTGTTCTTGCAAATCCAATGCCTCAATATCATCTATCCCAATGTGGAGAACATGATTGTTGTGCCAATAATAAAAGGAATGAAGATTATTAAGAGTATCCAAGTTTATCTCATTTCATGGATGAACTTTGATTATAAGGAAAACAGTGGAAAGAAAAGCTTTTCTTTGAAATCCAAAGCATCATTTCGTGTATCCCAATGTGGAAAGCATGATTGTAGTGCCCAATCACAAAAAAAATGGAGATTATTATGAGAACCCAAGTTTGATTGATTTCACAGATGAGCTTCGATTATAATGAAAATGGTGGAAAGAATAGCTCTTTTAGCAAATCCAAAGCATCAATATCGTGTCTCCCAACGAAGAGAATATGCTTGTAGTGCCAATAACAAAAAAAATGGAGATTATTACGAGTATCCATGGGTGCCTTATTTCATAAATAAACTTTGATTATAAGGAAAATAGTGGAAGAAATGCTTTTCTTGCAAATCGAAAGCATTAATATCACGCCTCCCAAAGGGGAGAACATGATTGTAGTGCCAACAATAAAAAGAACGAAGATCATTACAAGTATCCAAGTTTATCTCATTTCACGGATAAACATTAATTATAAGGAAAATAGTGGAGAGAAAAACTTTTCTTGCAAATCCAAAGCATCAATATCATGTATCCCAAGGAGGAGAACATGATTGTAATGCCAATAACAAAAAAAAAAAAGAGATTATTATGAGTATCCAAATTTGTCTCATTTTATGGATGAACTTTGATTGTAAGGAAAATAGTGGAAGGAAAAGCTTTTCTTGCAAATCCAAAGCATCAATTTCGTGTATCCCAAAGTGGGGAACATGATTGTAGTGCCAATAACAAAAAGAATGGAGATTATTATGAGCATCCAAGTTTGTCTCATTTCATGGATGAACTTTGATTATAAGAAAAACGGTGGAAAGAAAAGCTTTTCTTGCAAATCCAAAGCATCAATATCGTGTATCCCAATGTGGACAACTTGATTGTAGTGCCAATAACAAAAAGAACGGAGATTGTTACGAGTATCCAAGTTTGTCTAATTTCACGGATGAACATTGATTATAAGAAAAATAGTGGAAGAAAAACTATTTCTCGCAAATCTAAAGCATCAATATCATGTTATCGAAATGTTGAGAACATGATTGTAGTGCCAATAACAAAAATAACGAAGATTATGATGAGTATCCAAGTTTGTCTCATTTCATAGATGAACTTTGACTATGAGGGAAATGGCGAAAGGAAAAGCTTTTCTTGTAAATCCAAAGCGTCAATATCGTGTATCCCATTGTGGAGAGCATGATTGTGGTGCCCAATCGCAAAAAGAATGGAGATTATCATGATAATCCAAGTTTGACTCATTTCACAAATGAACTTTGATTATAAGGAAAATGGTGGAAATAAAAGCTTTTCTTGCAATCCAAAGCATCAATAATGTGTATCCCGATGAGGACAACATGATGGCAGCGCCAATAACAAGAAGAACGGAGATTATTATGAATATCTAAGTTTACCTCATTTCATGGATGAACTTTGATTATAAGGAAAATGGTTGCAAATCCAAAGCATCAATTTTGTGTATCCCAATGTTGAGAGCATGATTATAGTGCCCAATGACAAAAAGAATGAAGATTATTATGAGAATCCAAGTCTGACTCATTTTATGGATGAACTTTAATTGTAAGAAAAATGGTGAAAACAAAAGCTTTTCTTGCAAATCCAAAGCATCAATAATGTGTATCCCAAAGAGGAGAACATGATAGCAGTGCCAATAACAAGAAGAACAGAGATTATTATGAGTATCCAAGTTTATCTCATTTCGTGGATGAACTTTGATTATAAGGACAATGGTCGAAAAAAAAGCTTTTCTTACAAATCCAAAGAATCAATTTCGTGTACCCCAATATGGAGAGCATGATTGTAGTGCCCAACCGCTGAAAGAATAGAGATTATTATAAGAATCCAAGTTTGTCTCATTTCATGGATGCAATTTGATTATAAGGAAAATAGTGGAAAAAAAGCATTTCCTATAAATCTAAAGCTTTAATATCATGTATCCCACTGTGAAGGGCATGATTGTACTGACTAATCACAAAATGAATAGAGATTATTAAAAGTATCCAAGTTTGTCTCATTTCATGAATGAACTTTGATTATAAGGAAAACGGTGGAAAGAAAGCTTTTCTTGCAAATCCAAAGCATCAATTTCGTGTATCCCAATATGAAAAGCATGATTGTAGTGCCCAATCACAAAAAGAATGGAGATTATTATTATAATCCAAGTTTATCTCATTTCATAGATGAACTTTAAATATAAGGAAAATGGTGGAAACAAAAGCTTGTCTTGCAAATCCAAAGCATCAATATCGTGTACCCCAATAAGGAGAATATGCTTGTTGTGTCAATAACAAAAAGAATGAAGATTATTACGAGTACCCAAGTTTGTCTTATTTTACAGATGAACTTTGATTATAAGGAAAATAGTGGAAAGAAATGCTCTTCTTGTAAACCAAAGCATCAATATTGTGTATTCCAATGTGAAGAATATGATTGTAATGCCTATAACAAAAGGACTGGAGATCATTACAAGTGTTCAAGTTTATCTCATTTTGAGGATGAACATTAATTATAAGGAAAATACTTGGAAAAAAAGCCTTTTCTTGCTAATCCAAAGCATCAATATCGTGTATCCTAATGAGGAGAACATGATTGTAGTGCCAATAACAAAAAGAATGAAGTTTGTCATAAGTATCCAAGTTTTTCTCATCTCACAGATGAACTTTGATTACAAGGAAAATGATAGAAAAAAAAACTTTTCTTGTAAATCCAAAGCATCAATATCGTCTATTCCAATATGGAGACATGATTGTTACGAGTATCCAAGTTTGTCTCATTTCACGGATAAACTTTGATTATAAGAAAAACAGTGGAAAGAAAAGCTTTTCTTGTAAACCCAAAGCATAAATAACGTGTATCCCAATGTAGAGAACATGATTGTAGTGCCAACAATAAAAGGAATGGAGATTGTTATGAGTATCTATGTTTGTCACATTTCACAGATAAACTTTGATTATAAGGAAAATAGTGGAAAGAAAAACTTTTCTTGTAAATCCAAAGCATCAATTTAGTGTATCCCAATGTGGAGAGCATGATTTTAGTGCCAATAAAAAAAAGAATGAAGATTGTTACGAGTATCCAAGTTTGTCTCATTTCACTGATGAACTTTGATTATAAGGAAAACGGTGAAAAGAAAAGCTTTTCTTGCAAATCGAAAGCATCAATATCGTGTATCCCAATATGGAGAACTTGATTGTAGTACCAATAACAAAAAGAATTGAGATTATTATGAGCATCCAAGTTTAACTCATTTCATGAATGAACTTTGACTATAAGGAAAATGGTGGAAAGAAAAGCTTTTCTTGCAAATCCAAAGCATCAGTTTAGTGTATCCCAATGAGGAGAACATGATTGTAGTGCTAATAACAAAAAAAACAGAGATTATTATGAGTATCCAAATTTGTCTCATTTCACGGATGAACTTTGATTGCAAGGAAAATGGTGGAAGGAAAAGCTTTTCTTGCAAATCTAAAGAATCAATTTCATGTATACCAAAGTGGGGAACATGATTGTAGTGCCAAAAACAAAAAGAATGGAGATTATTACGAGCATCCAAGTTTGCCTCATTTCACGGATGAACTTTGATTATAAGGAAAATGGTGGAAAGAAAAGCTTTTCTTTCAAATCCAAAGCATCAATTTAGTGTATCCCAATGTGGAAAGCATGATTTTAATGCCAATAACAAAAAGAACGGAGATTGTTACGAGCATCCAAGTTTGTCTCATTTCATATATGAACTTTGATTATAAGGAAAACGGTGGAAAGAAAAACTTTTCTTGCAAATCCAAAGCATCAATATCGTGTATCCCAATGTGGAGAACTTGATTGTAGTGCTAATAACAAAAAGAACAGAGATTGTTACGAGCATCCAAGTTTGTCTAATTTCACAAATGAACATTGATTATAAGAAAAATGATGGAAAAAAAACTTTTCTCTTAAATCCAAAGCATCAATATCATGTATCCAAATGTTGAGAACATGATTGTAGTGCCAATAACAAAAATAACGGAGATTATTACGAGTATCCAAGTTTTTCTTATTTCACGAATGTACTTTGACTATGAGAAAAATGGTGAAAAGAAAAGCTTTTCCTGCAAATGCAAAGCATCGATATCGTGTATCCTAATGTGGAGAGCATGATTGTAGTGCCCAACCGCAAAAGGAATGGAGATTATTGTGAGAATCCAAGTTTGTCTCATTTCATGGATGAACTTTGATTATTAGGAAAATGGTGGAAAAAGAGCATTTCGTGCAAATCTAAAGCTTCAATATCATGTATCCCAATGTGGAGGGCATGATTGTAGTGACTTATCACAAAATGAATTGAGATTATTAAAAGTATCCAAGTTTGCCTCATTTCACGAATGAACTTTGATTATAAGGAAAATGGTGGAAAGAAAGCTTTTCTTGCAAATCCAAAGCATCAATTTCGTGTATCCCAATATGAAGAGCATGATTGTAGTGCCTAATCACAAAAAGAATGGAGATTATTATTATAATCCAAGTTTATCTTATTTCATAGATAAACTTTAAATATAAGGAAAATGGTGGAAACAAAAGCTTTTCTTGCAAATCCAAAGCATCAATATCGTGTATCCCAATAAAGAGAACATGCTTGTAGTGTCAATAACAAAAAGAATGGAGATTATTATGAGTACCCGAGTTTGTCTCATTTTATAGATGAACTTTAATTACAAGAAAAATGGTGGAAAGAAACACTCTTCTTGTAAACCGAAGCATCAATATCGTGTACCCGAATATGAAGAATATGATTGTAATGCCCATAACAAAAGGAATGGACATCATTACATGTATTCAAGTTTATCTCATCTTATGGATGAAAATTAATGATAAGGAAAATAGTTGAAAAAAAGCCTTCTCTTGCTAATCAAAAGCATCAATATCGTGTATCCCAATGAGAAGAACATGATTGTAGTGCCAATAACAAAAAGAACGAAGATTGTCATGAGTATCCAAGTTTGTGTTGTTTCACAAATAAACTTTGATTACAAGGAAAACGGTAGAAAAAAAAACTTTTCTTGCAAATCCAAAGCATCAATATTGTCTATCCCAATATGGACACATGATTATTACAAGTATCCAAGTTTGTCTCATTTCACGGATGAACTTTGATTATAAGGAAAACAGTGGAAAGAAAAGCTTTTCTTGCAAATCCAAAACATCAATATCGTGTATCTCAATGTATAAAACATGATTGTATTGCCAACAACAAAGAAAATGGAGATTGTTACGAGTATCTAAGTTTGTCACATTTCACAAATTAACTTTGATTATAAGGAAAATGGTGGAAAGAAAAGCTTTTCTTGTAAACCCAAAGCATCAATTTAGTGTATCCCAATGTGGAGAGCATGATTTTAGTGCCAATAACAAAAAGAACCGAGATTATTACGAGTATCCAAGTTTGTCTCATTTCACAGATGAACTTTGATTATAAGGAAAATGGTGGAAAGAAAAGCTTTTCTTGCAAATCGAAAGCATCAATATTGTGTATTCCAATGTGGAGAACTTGATTGTAGTGTCAATAACAAAAAGAATGGAGATTATTACGAGCATCTAAGTTTATTTCATTTCACGGATGAACTTTAATTATAAGGAAAATGGTTGAAAGAAAAGCTTTTCTTGTAAATCCAAAACATCAATTTAGTGTATCCCAATAAGGAGAACATGATTGTAGTGCCAATAACAAAAAAAAACAGAGATTATTATAAGTATCCAAATTTATCTCATTTCACGAATAAACTTTGATTGAAAGGAAAATAGCAGAAGGAAAAGTTTTTTTGGCAAATCCAAAGCATCAATTTCGTGCATCCAAAAGTGGGGAACATGATTGTAGTGCCAATAACAAAAAGAATAGAGATTATTATGAGCATCCAAGTTTGTCTCATTTCACAGATAAACTTTGATTATAAGGAAAATGGTGGAAGGAAAAGCTTTTCTTGCAAATCCAAAGCATCAATTTAGTGTATCCCAATGTGGAGAGCATGATTTTAGTGCCAATAAAAAAAAGAATGAAGATT
>JBBYHM010397520.1:0-13674 GCA_038381775.1 Adansonia rubrostipa | reverse complement strand
TGGATTAAGGATAACAAGATGCATGGATATGGCATAAAATGCATGAGCAAGAGATATCAAATTAATAAGGATGAAATGAGGCATTTTGCACATCGAAGGGGCATTAAGGCATCCAAATCTTAAACTACCACAACCACAAGCCACAATAATGCATGATAATCCTAAAAGGGTGATGGAAACATGGAGAGCTCACTAAAATGATAAAGATACTAAAAAATAGAAAATATAAGTGGTAGAGTAAGAAGTTATACCAACAAACTTCAATTTTTGGCCAAATAGTTGGAGCAGCAGAGATAGCTTGAATTTCCCTCCTTTCCTTGTTGTTAATAAGCAAGAAAAAAAGAGAAACAATGAGGTTTTGGTTCTGGTATGGATGAAGGTGATTTTTAGAATTTGTAGAGGTTGGGAGTAAGTGTTTTGCGGCTATTTTTGGGTGCTAAGTGAAGAGCTATGGGATTTGGTTTTCTTGGTGTAGGAATGTGTTTCGAAAGCTGAAAATGAGCTGGAATCTAACCTTCTTTAGCTGAGATATAAGTGGTCTATTTATACCAGCATTTTGAAGCCAATTTAGAGGTGTTTTTGGTCATTTCTCAAGGGGGACAAAGTGGTGTCAGCTTGGTGGCTATAGAGTAGCTGTAGAGAGCAACTTGCTGCCAATGTAATGGATATAAGGTGGCTGGTTTGAATGCTGAAATGATTTCCCAAGAAATAGGGTGGCTAATGGTGATCTTAGTCAACAAACTAGGGAGGAGTAGGGTGATCATGTGACATTTATCTAATTTAGACTTCAAAAAATGTTTTGATTAATTCAAAGGTCCAAATTCATAATTTGATATCAGTTTTGATCTTTGCTTTTGCAAAGAAATGAGTTAAAATTGAGTTTTTGATCAATGGTGGATGAGTCAAAAATGTTTAGACCGTGGAAAATTAGCCTGGACAAAATAAAGTGTTTACACCACGATACAAAAAATAGATTTTGCAAATAAGTGAAAAGCTTTAACAATGAAATAAGTTAGTTCATTTTTTTTTTTGTTATTTTGAATGGAAGAATTATTAACAATGTCATCCCTAATAGGGAACTCCAACAAGGACATCCTTTACCACCCTAGTTGTTTCTATTATGCGTAGAAGGGCTGTTGACAATTCTAACAAAGGCTCAAATCAAAGGCCAATTACCTAGAGGCCAAGCAAGTAGATTTGGTCCTTCAATCAGTCATCTATTTCTTGGTTGATGATAGCTTATTGTTTGCAAAAGCTACTAAGAGTGAGGGAGAAAATTTAAGGCATATGCTAAAGGAATAAGAGAAATGCTTAAGACAAAAAATCAAGCTTGAAAAATTAGTCATTTTTCAGCCTAAATACAAAAGTTGAAGTAGTTCTTTAACAATTATTTGGAATAAAAGTAACTACGAACTCAAAGAAATACTTAGGAATGCTAACACTAATTGGGAGGAGAAAAAAGAAAGTGTTCAAAGAAATTGCTTAAAAGCTACAAGCAAGGATATAGACCTAGAACACAAACCACTTTCTTTTAGAGGTAAGGAATTTTTCATTGAAATAGTATGAATTGTTTTATAGTGCTTGAAGCCTTATGTGAAAAGATTACAAAAATCATAAGGAGATATTAGTGGACTTGTAAAAAAAGGAAATAGGATAAACAGGCTCAGTTGGGATTATATATGCATTCCTAAAAACATAGGCAAACTCAAGTTTAGAAATATTTAATATTTCAACATGGCTATCTTGGCGAAACAAGGGTGGAGACTTATTAACAATTTAGATTTATTAAGTTATAGAGTACTCAAAGCCAAATCTTTTCTATTCAATTATTTCATGAAATAAAGTTAGGTGGGCAACCTTTTTTCACATGGAAAAGCATTTAGACTACTAAAGTGGTACTATAGTAAGGTCTTCAATGCAAGGTTAGTAATGGAAGATCAATCAAGATTTGGGATGGCAATTAGTTTCCTGTATAAGATTATTTCAAGATTATCATAAGAGGATCGATAAAAGGTCTTGAATAGATAGAGGAGCTAATTGATTCGAACAATATGAGCTGGAAAGAGGACTTAATTCAATAATTTTTTTAGCCTATAATAGCTAATAGCTTATGTAGCATTACACTCTACAACAACTATCCAGCAGATAGACTCGTGTGGCTTTTTAATAGGGATAGAAGGTATTCTATAAATAGTGGTTACACGACGTTGATAAGAAACAAGCTGGGTATCTATTGACTATAAGAAAAAACATATCAGAGTGTGCAACAAAATTTTAAAATTTTTTAAACTGGATCATACTAGATTATCTTGCATATACAATAAAACCACCATAGTCAATTACCTAAGATGTAGATCTACAGATGCCATCCAAGAATTACTAGATTCATGTGAAAGATTCAACCAACTAGCCTTCTCCACTATTCTCCAATTCTTGGATGGTAGAATGAGTAGGCATTTTTTGTCTCAGTCTACTCTACATACGTATGGCTTAATTCTCCTTTAATGACTACCTTGTGCCAATAGGTTTAGAATCACATGATGTTGTGATTGGAAACTATTAACTTTGAATTAATTATAGTGTTAATATAACTACAACTTGAAGCTGAATTGACTTGTATTAAATGAAAATGTTTATGAAACCACCTTATTGATTTAAACTTCTCAAACATAACGTTTTAGCTATATAAACACACCTAAAATATTTTTAATATGTGTTTGATTAAGTTATTAGCCAAGAAAAGTCAATTTACAAGGTATTTTTTATGTAAATATCGATACATAGTATCGAGATATCAATACTATGTTCAATATCGTCCAAAGTATCGATACAAGCTTTCAAGTATCAATACACACCTTAATGGTATCGATACAAATGCTTGGAAGTAGCTTAAGTTTCATGAAACCTTTATTTGTATCGATGCAAAGTGTTTCGAGTATTGATACAAGTTGCTAAGTATTGATGCACATGTTCCCAGTATTTATGCGATTCTATATTTTTTAAACTTGTCTAGATAGAAACACTCCCAGTCTCGAGACTGGAAGAGTATATTTGAATTTTTAAAGTTTACAAATATTTGAAGTTTTAAAGTTTACAATAGTTATACACCATAGTCAAACATTCCCAACATGCGTATAACCTTTTGAAACCATAAATAGATGTCTCTAATAGCTCCAAACCAACAAGAAAGCAATAAGAAACAATATCGTAAGCATCAAAGATCATATCTTCAAGTTGTCATTCTTCTTTTGTATTTCTATAAGCTTATTTTGTATATTTTCATATTATACTTAAAAGTCCAGTAAACGCCTACCAATGCATTTATTCATATCACAAAGGGATTATGAGTAGATTGGGTGAAGTTACTTAAAAATTTGGGTTATAATTCTTATCACAAAAGGATTGTAAGGTTCTACCTAAGCCTTCAAAAGATATAGAATTGTAAGGTTCTACCTTAGCCTTAAAGGTAGTTTTTATCATTAGTGAATTCCTGGAATCATATTGGCATGGAAATGCCAATAAGAGAGGATGTAGGCTCTGAGTTTAAGACCCAACCTTTATAAATTGTTTGTTTCCTTCTTTCACCCTTAACTTTTTTACATTTATGTTTCCTTTCAATTTTATTTAAAATTTTAAAATGTGACTTGGTTCAAGCGATACTTTGAGCTAACAGAAACCCCTACTATGGCGCCAAGGTTTAACCTGAAACCCTAGGCAATTGCCTTTTATTTATATTAAGTAACAAGGTAGCCCTAATTTTAATTTTTAATTAAAATAATTATTTTACCCACTCTTTAAAGCCTTTGTTGCCACCAACCTTAGCTGGGTATTAGCTCTCAAATTCAGCCAAGCCTAAATGTATTTATACATTATTTTGGCCCAATCTATTTTAAGGAGTTTAGCCTATTTAATTTGAATATTAACTAATTCTGATTAAAACATTAAGTTTATTTAGCCTAATAATTTTTCATAACTCTAATTCTAGTTCAAAATAAAATCATGACAATTTTATTTGAATAAAATAATTATGTACTAATTATCAAAATAAATTAATTATAGTAAAATAATTAATTTTAATAGCAAATTAAAATAAATAAATAAAATATTTTTTCTTAATTTATTTAGAATATTATTCATATTTAATTTATAAATAAATATTTAAACATGATTTTATAGATATCAAATTAATTATATAAATAATTAATTTATCCATATCTATTTAATTTAAATTAATTCCTCTTAAATATAATTAATTTAAGTTACTAATTCTTGTCTAAATTAATATTTAACGAAATTAAATATATATTTTAAATAAATAATACCAAAAGTTATCCTTCATTTATCTACTTAAAAAAATGCCTATACCTCTAAAATGAGTGTATCTAGCATACCACTTCACCATATTGAGAATCTTTCAACTACGGGTATTCTGATCAACAAACATCAGTTAAAAAATTATGTTAAGCTATTGGAGGCACCAATTGGGCAAATATAATTAGGCTAAAAAACTCTATGTATTAATTATTCTATATTGAATAAGTAATCACATAATTATTAGTCTCAAAGTCATACCACTAAAGACTTGAGACTACACTCCCAATTATATGCCATATTACGTAAGTTTTATATGTAGCCTTTTAGTCTAATGACCTTGTCATTTGTGTAATACCCTCATATAATATCCGCAATCCACTTAAGGTTAAAGTCCATTTTACCTACTTGATCACCTTATCTTAAAGTCCCATTATACTCTCTATTTGAAAATGATTGTTTATTATATGTGAATAGTTTATATTTAACAAACAAATGACCAAGGCCTCGTCCATTTTCATTATCACGTATAATGCCTTTTAAGAGGATAACCTTAACTCTTTATAGGAGATACGATTCAATATCTATAAGTAAAGCTCTCATCGAGTATAAGTCATATACCCAACGAACTAGTCTAGTAGCTTACTACTCTGAGATGCTTTAGCCTTTGGAATGTCAAAGTATACAAGTTATACACATGGAGTCAATTACTTACTCAGGATTAAGGTAATTACAAAATGAATATCAAAAGTGAATTTATCTAAGTAAACAGACTTATTAATGGATTAATTACATTTTAGTCCAGTCCAATGTATCACCACCTCTAGGTGATATATCTATGTCTCTACTCAGGAAACGGCCTGCTCTAGATGGCCAAGACAAGCCATCTCTCTAATTGGATTTAGACGACATAATAGTCTTAACATAAGTTAATTGCTCACATTAACCCCACAGACTACGGACTATCAATTTAGACTACTTATCTTAGAATGTTGTCTTCCTGCATATAAAGTCCATTTTATGCAATATTCTCACAGTATAAACACAAGTAGTCAATAAGCTTTATTTGCTTACATTTACCTTAACATGTAAATTAAAGGAAGATGGAATAGCAATGATATAATGAAACATCAAATATATAAATATGAATAATCAGATCAAGCTAATGAAGTACATCAAAATGTCTTTCATCCTTAAGGCATTCCTAACAATATGGACCAAATAGGTATATATGGAAAGCATTATGGGCATCCAAGGTACTAAGTAAGATAAAAATTTTTAGCAGGAGGTTATGTCAAGGAATTTTGCCAACACCTACCAAGCTAGCATCAAGGATCGGTGAGCTAAGTAAAACTTATGCTAGATGCGAAAAAAAAAAGAAAGTAGATACTCATGTTCTGAAGGATTGTAGCTTTTCCAAAAGTGTGCTTCAGCTATGTAATTTTCCTACAAACATTATACATGGAGGATTCGAAAGAAGAGCTAATTGAGTAGAGTATGCAGCATTGCATTTGAAGAAGGATGAGTTAGATTTTTTCTTCATAATTGTTTGGGCTTTATGGAATGCCTGAGATGATGAGATAAAATAACCAACTTAAAAGTAATAAAAAGATTAATTGTAGAACAAAAAATTCAAGCCCTACTAATATAAAAATTTTAGCATCAGCTTTTTAAGATATGGTTGGCATAAGCTTAAGTTAAGGATAACCGTTAGATGGAAAAGGTCTCATCAAGACCATTGAAAATAATTTTTCAATACAATCAGTTAAGGAGGCCTCTAGTAAAATATGTTTCCCTTTAAATGAAAACCCTAAAATTAAAAGTAGCCTAAAACTTTTTTTCCAACATTGGCTTTTCCCCCAAGGTAAACCCAATTGGCCATCTTTCCCCAAAATCAAACCTGAAAAACAAGCCAAAAATTCTATCCCTATTCACCTTAACCCTTTGAAACCCAATAATTTTTAACCTCTAATTGAAGAATACCCAAAATTGCTATAAAAGCACACTCATTAGCTGACCCTCTAAAGAAAAAAAGAGTATTGATACCTTTAATAGCAACAAAAACACCGTCATTCTAGTAACCTATAGCCAAAATAGTCTTTGAAAATCAAATCTGAAAAAAAAACCAAAAAAAAACCTATACTCAAACCCTAACCTAATCCTCTAACCTGAAATAGTCAGCTTCCTTTGTCGACCCTCTGAAATTGAAATAGTGTTGACCTCCACTTTACAGTAGCGAAGCAAAACAGTCAACCTTCATAAAAAGTATGAACCCATTTTTTTCCTTTTTAATTTATTTTTGTTTTTTTTTTGGTCAACTCTAGATTAAAAAAAGAATTAGTTTGATTTATTATCATTGTGTCTTTAAAGGCCATCAGCTTCTTGTTTACTATTTAAAAATTATTTAAACAATAAATTCCTAAAAAAATCATAGCTATTTAAGATGATGTTTGGAGTTAAATTTACTATTTTTTTAATTAGTTTCATTTATATGTTTGAGATAATGTTTGCTGATTTTTTTAATTACTAAAAAATATATATTTGAATGCTTGAAGGTTCCTCAATTTTTACCTCTAAGATATATAGAAAAGTTACCTTGGACAACTCTGATTATGTTTGGTTTTATTATAGATTCAAAAATATGCTAGGAGCTAGTGAAAAGAATGAAGCAATTATTGAACATAATGAAGGGCAAAATAAAACAAAGCAACGAAGAAGGTCGAGAAACCAAAAGATGCCTTTTGGAATTATTAGTAAGTAATAATACAATTGATTCTATGACAAACTTGTTAAACATAGCAACATCCATCTATTAAAACATTACGTTGTAGGTTGTTGCATTTAGATTTAAAGAATATGAGTTAATTGCTTATGTTATTTACTTTATATCGCATCAATTAGTGAAAAGTAGAAGGAGATGGTGAAAAAAATCAAAGATGATAGTAGAGGTCAGTAATAATTTTTTTATGCAGTTTTTAAATTGACTTTTTTTGTTTAATTTTTTAGTTTGTAAATTGAAAGTATTGGGCAACACAGACTAGTGATTGATTATTCTTTTCTATACATATAAACATATAAATGCATATTCTTTTTGTGAAGAATAGTAATATAGTGTTATTAAAACAATGTATATTTATGACAATGTTATTGAATAATGAGTTGTTCCTGCGTTAGGCTCGTCAAAAGCTAGGAGCTAAATGGAAGCTACTTTCTGAGGAGAAGGAAGAGCTTTTTATAAGGTAAACAGCTGCTCAAAAAGAAAAGTATAAAAATGATATGGAAAAATTGAAAAAAGAAAAAGTGGATAATGATAAAGAAAAGAAGGTAATACATAAGAAGAATATGTTATATTAAGAAAATAATATATAAAAGTTAAGTATAATGTTATTTTTGTATGTATGTTTAATCAATACTTTATGTGTAGGGCATGGTCTTAACGTGAAAGGCATGGTCTTGATGTGCTGTAGCATGTTTAACTTGTTTAAAGTCTTCCAACAATTAAAAGATAAAAAAAAAGATGTTGTGTTTAGTGTTGGTTTCGGTTATCTATTACTACTAAAGGGTCTAACTTTGAGAAGAGAACTGTATCAATTTTTGGTTGAGAACTTTGATGTTTCAACTAACTCTATTAAATTTGATGGCCATAGTATTTCTTTCATATTAGAGGATGTTGAAGCCATACTTGGTTTACAAAACGATAAGTCGACGTGTCAAGTTTAGTGGAAAAAGAGGGTGGCCTTACTTTTTATAAGAAGTATAATCTTTTAAGCCGTTAAAAGTTGACTTTTATTCATCTTGAGGAAGAAATGATGGCATCGGAGGCTGATTTTAAAGAGCTAAAAGCTAGAGTCCTCTTATATATTATTAGATGATTTTTGTGTCCAACAACTGAAAGGGGTCCAAATCCAGATTATTATTCAGGTTGACCAAAGATGGTCTCAATGGGAAGCTTAATTGGGCTAGACACGTCTATGAGAAGCTTTTTCTTGGGATAACAAATTTTCATGTAAGAAAAAGGAAATCATCAAATTCATACTTGATCGATTGCTTGTTATTGTTGGAGGTTAGTTAAAGATTTGTTATTTACTATTTATGCAATCTTGATTTAAAGTTTAGCGTATACCAAAATTAGAAGTTTAAGTTGTTTGGTATTGATATTCAATAATTGTAATTAATTTTTGTAGTTTTATGATTATTTATGTGGAGTTCAGACTGTAAAAGCTACAAATTCAACTTATGTTCCTTGCATTAGTTATTGAGGAAAAGATGAGGTTGGCAAGATATTATCTCCTTAAAAGGACTTCAAAAAGGCATTAAAATTAAAAGTGGCATCAATTGTCAAACTTTTATTTACTTTATAATTGGTTATTACAAGGGTTATATGATTTTTCACATTTGATGATGTTTGAATTCATTACCTGTAGGGTGTTGATGTCAATAAACATGACATAAAGCAGTCAATAGAGGAGAAGAAAGAGTTGGAGCATGCTGAGTTAAAGGTAAGAATTTTATGTCAAATTTTATAGACTTCACAGAATGCATTAAGTCTATATACTAGTAATTTCGTATTTTATTGAAAATTTTCAAAAGATAAAAGATAAAGCGAATCTTGTAGAATTAAAAGTAGATAGTTTGGAATCAAAAGTAGATCATCTTGAATCAAATTTAGCTAGCATTGTAGACAATATTAATGGAATGTCCGAAAACATAAAGTACATAAATGCAAGCATTATGAGTTATGCTTCCACGGTGGACACCATTAAGGATTCTATTAATGTTGTTTTAGAAAAATCGATCCCAGAGTCCAATATAGGTGACATTGAATTTTAAAAAAAAACTATTGAGAAAAGAATGATGTCTAAGGTATGTGGGAAGAGCATCAAGTTGAAAAAAGTTGGTGGTGACTTGATTGTCCTATTGAGATTGGTTTGGAAGGGAAAGAAATGGATGGTGATTTAGGTGCACCAAGTATAGTGTCCATTACACATCCAAGCTCAGATTGTCTTGCCCCACAAAAAAAGAAGGTATATATATTTACTTATTTATAAATCAATGATTATTAGATATTTTAAGATATTTATTTAATATTTGTCAATAAATATCATTACTTATTATAGGGTCAATTCTCCAAGAAAATTAAAAACTTTAGGCCATGGTCAACTTTTACCTCAGGTGTTAGTCAAACAATGATGCTTGCCAGATTGAAATTGTTGTGATCTTCATATAAATATTACGCAAGACTACATATGTCTGATAGCATTTGAATCTTATCTTGCATATACATATAATATGCTCATGTTACAGAGCATATATTTCATTTATCTTTTCTCGTAAGATTTTTAAATGCTTGGACTTACTATGAATTGATCTTCAAATCATCCTTATATATATTATGTTTATTTTTTGGTTTTCATATTTTCATATTTCATTGTATTTATTAGAGTACTCTGCTTTTAAGGTATATTTACTAAAATGATAATTACTAATTAGTAGTACTATATTCCATTTGTTGCTATAAATAAACATTTGAAGGTTTCTGCAAAGAAGGCCATTGCCAAAGTCTTGAAGGAAATCGATAAACTTTAATATGCAATACGCAATTATATTTGGAACAGCGATGTCAATAGAAAGTAAGTAGTAATTATATATTTATGATTTTGGGTATCATATATTTATTAAAATTGATATTATGTGCATTACGAGTTTATATTGTAGTGAAGTTGTTATCCATTTTGGTGCAACATTTGCAACTATTAAGGATTTTGAATTGATGTGCCCAAAAGAGTGGGCGACTTCAAATGTAAGTGTGGTATATTGTTCTTATGTCCAATGTTAACGTTTAGTTCATAGTATGTAATTGGACTAAATTAGATTCTTGTTTCCTATATTATTGACCTTGTGGCCTGGACCATGGTGTACGATTGTAAAACTCCACCAATTTCTATAAAGAGATGGTATTTTTTGGTCAAATTTTAGTATATATTGATGTCCGAATGTTAAAAGTTAATTTCAATTGCTTTGAAGGAAGAGTTACCTTATTTTATTCTTTATAGACTTGCCACTTATCAAAAGGTTGCACAGCCTTGGAGATAATGAAATTTTTTAAGCAATAATTCATTTGCATCGGATACCTAAGTGATTATTATAAGGTTACCTCATATTTACATTTTTATATAGAGATATTTTTTCATTTATATGGCATACTATGGAGAAAATTTTAGTGGAAATAATTATAAATTTATATAAGGAAAAATTAGCAGATGTCATTTTGGTTTCAACAATTGTAGATCTACATACCAATGAATGATATGAACAAGTATTGGTACTTGTCTGTGATAGATATGTTGGACAAAAAAAAATGAAAGTATTGGATACACTTTCATGCAATGAAGGCAGTCAAAAAAAAGTTACAGATGTCACTCATGTGGTAAATAAAGACAAAATTCATTTATGTTTTATGGACTTGTGAAATTTTTGTTACTTACTTGCTTTGGTTTACATTACAGTTATTATAAAATTTTTGTTCTTCACTTCAAACATATCTCTTCTTATGCAAAATTATTTAAGGATCCTATTATGACATCATTGGTTGGTAGTCCAACGGTCCCATTTGATCAACAAAAAATTATTGCTCCAAACAAGTTCCCCGTCAAAGCAATAGGTATATTTCTTAATCAATATTTATTATAGTTTTGCATGACTATAATAGAGACATATCTGTTTCATACTATATTCAATATGTACAGTTATGATTACGAAATGTACGTTATTGCTTTCATGGAACATCTACATGTTACAAGCTATCCACATGTCGTAAGCAATTTTTATTTTTGTGAGTTATTTTCATAATAAAAAATCCAATGTTGATTATAAACTATAATCTAATTGTATGATCAATGTAATGTGTTGGATAGTGGGATAAATTTTTATGTCTATCTAATATCATAAACCATAAGGATAACATTTTACAAAAAAAGTTGTGTGATGCTGCTATTAAATTTCAGAAAAGTATGCCTCTTACGAAGCAGCCACTAAAGTCTATTGCGAAGACCAAGTTTTGATTGTTGCTACGCTAGGTTTTGGGTTTAAGTTGATTTTGGGTTAAATTATACAATTCCAAGTATAGTGGATAATAGTTTGAAGCTTAAAATCCTAAGATGATATCATGATTCTTATTTTTTCATTGCGCATAAGAGCTGACAATTTCCATAATTGATTTTTAGGGGGACTAAATAGCTGATAATCTACTTTTGTCTAACTTCTTTCAGATTAGGTTATAGTACTAGAAAATTGTAATGATTTCTCATCTTGTGCAATATTGTAGTATCCGGAGATATTTATTTTTTGACAAGGTTGGTATTTGGATCATACTAATGATCCATTGCACTTTAGTCCTTTGTAACAATAATGGTGAGTTACTAACCTATAATTCAAAGGAATTGTTCAATATTAAAGATTATATTTTGCTTACTGTTGATAAGAGAAACTAATAAAATTTTTTTGTTATAGCTCTATATATCTTTTGTGTTTTACTAGGTGATGCCATAATAGGTAATGAAAAGTGAAATTGAGATTTTAAGGGTAAAATGGTGTAATATATTAAAAGTGTAATGCAAAAAAGCTATAAATTTTGGTTGTAGAACAATTATACCATTATGTTCTATTTTGTAAATATTTACATATGTAGCAAGCATAGATTGTAAGTGAGTTCCCAGAAAAGTGCCTATTACAATATATGTTTGCAATATTGTTTGGGAATGGCAATTGCAATGATATCATAACTTATTAACTAAGTGATCCAAACCAGTTTGAAAAGTTTTCTGATTCAACACCGTCATTCAATCTTGATTCATAATTGCTGAATGAGAATGTGCCATCCTAACAATTTAAGGAGAAGTGTCACTTTTTGTTTAACCTTACTTCTAATATGATGCTAAGTTAAACCAAATGTATGGATGCAATAAAGAACAAGATAATTACCTACAGATTGCAATTTCCATCAACATTCATTATTGGTATAAAGTTTTGGTTGTCCATTAGATTATCTCCCTATCATGGAAAAAGCATTTTAGAAGGCAATTCATTAATCGGTTCATAATATTATATTATTATAGTTAAGTTTTTAATACGAGGATTGTGAATCTGACCTTATTAAAAGTGAAATTCATAAATGCGCTTAATGTATCTCCTCATCAATATCATAACAATATTTTTAAGACCACCGGTGCTCATTCTAATTTTTAAATTTAGGCTGGTAACTTTAATATGTCCTTTTAGTCTACAATACCCACACTTTCTAGCTTTAGAAGACGGTTGCCTTTTCCCAACTACTTTTCTTTTACTTCGTGCTGTAACAAGATCTTAAATTTTTTCTTTTCTTGGTTTCTCAGATACAAGATTTGAGCTCACACAACTTTTCCATTTTTGTAATCAATCTATTAATCTCACTTTTGGCTTTATTAAATGGGTGAGTCATTTTCGATGCTGCATAGCACATTCTATTACAAATAAAACTTAGGGATGCATAATGCACCATTTGCAACATTTCTAGTGCAACATTACATTAACAAACGATGGGGCACATATTTTTGGCATCTTTCATCCATCTATGCATAATCAAAGATGTTGAAATATGAGACATATCTTCAAGCTTTATTGCATTAATTTGATGCCTACATGTCAAACCAACTATCTTAAACTTGCGACAAGAACATTGAATGGTTTTTGTAGATGAATCAAAGACTACTTCCAACTTTTAGCTTGGTACCTGATACTTGCCTAAATAATAAATCCATGTGAATTCTTTTTTATAATTGGTTCACAGAGAAGATATAATATTTCCTACTTAAGCTTTTCCTGGAGAAAAGAGAATGATTCCTTTGTATACACAGTTGTTGCATGACCTTTAATGTCATCCAACTACGTTACAGATTTAGGCGTTGTTTGTGTACTGAAGTAATCACCCTCCAATTCATTGCTCCGCCTTCTAGTAATCCCTTGATCAATGGAACGAACAAAGTCTAGATATGTTTTTTTGGACTTCAAATATATATAGTGAAGTTTTCAAGGACTCACACCTTTGTATGGTTCGTAGTGTCCCCAAAAAGTGACTTGTTATATATGCTTATGCCCACATCTCCTGAGTTCTGTCTTTTTCAATTACCCATGGGTGATTTTCCACATTAAAAAGTCTCACCATTGTAGTCCACTCATGATCAAACTACTTTGGTGTCCACCATAAATTCATGCATCTACATAATGCATGCATAAATAATGGATCATTGATATTTGCCTGTGCATTGCGAGATATGTTCCATGTACAAAGCCTGTTCTAACACTGGGAATAAACAGTTTTGATAGCTT
>JBBYHM010397509.1:0-10964 GCA_038381775.1 Adansonia rubrostipa | reverse complement strand
TAAATTCTTTTAATTTTATATTGTTATATATTATATTTAAAAATAATTATTTAAATTAATCGAATTAAATTTTAAATTTAATATAACTTGATCTTTAACCATAGTTGTTCTTATTATTTCGGAGGTGGAAGGCCTATCTTGGATCCCATGATGATGCCCAGGACAGAAAAAATTAAATAAGGGTTCAAGTTGTGCTCTGAAATGTACTCTTAACTGAAATCAGCCAAAGGTTCAAGTCAAAAGGCAACAGAATAAGCAAGTAAATGGTAAAAAGTGAATTTAGGGTTTTAAAAACATCTCATCCTTAAATACGTATTTGTGGGCATAAACTAATTCTGCCTGTTTACTCTGTCCGTTGTCTAGCTGCCATGGCTATCTGACCGCGTACATTCAGGGGTGAAGGACACAAGGACTAGTCGCTTACATTCTGGCGTAATAGAAGAGTAGGCTGTTTTTATTTTGGTGCATGAACATATGGTAGTCCCTACTAAGTATGGACGAGTGTTACTACTTCAGTCAAACTAGATCATGGCTTTCGTTAACCAGGTTTATGAAGCCGATCTTATTTTTCTGGGCTTTGGACTTTGAGTAATAAGGTATAACAGGACTCATGTTTTTTATCTTTTTATTTTATAATTTGTTTTGAGAAAGGAGTTTCAAGTTAATTTTTCGGAGCATGAGAAACATACACTATACGTTTATTTATTGAGTCGCATATTTGGATGTACACTGCTTTTATATAGAATTGATATTAATATTATTTTTATCATATTTTATATAAATTTTAATATGTTAATTATTTATTTTATATAAATTTTAAATTATTTATGCATTTGTATCATATTTATTTTATTTTTTATGTCATATTATATTTTTATCATGTTTTGTTATTGTATTTCATAGTGTCATTTAAGTGTATAACGTCCAAAATTATTATATCGGATTCTACAAATAACAAGATTTTTTTTGTCAATTTTGTCTATGGTATACTAAATTTGTGTATATAACCAAAAATGGCCTCTCTATAGATGCTATATGCTGAAACATAATTTATTTTCTATTTTGATATTAAAAAGATGAAGAAAAAGAAGATTTCATATTTTCTCGCTCTAATTGTAGGTTATTATTTAAATTTAAGAAGGATAAAAAAAAATTTAGTTCTTATTTATTTTATAGTACGTATAAATTTGTTGTTTCATGGTTTTTAATATTAATTTTTTTTAAAAAAAATGTAGTTAGAATATAAATTAAAATTGTTAAAAAAAGGTATGGTATATTTTGGAATTGATAAGAAAATATGAGCAAAATTAAAAAAAAAAGATAATTATTATCTAATTTTTAACTACTCGGTCAGATATTTAACTTTTCATCTTCACAAGTATACCTGTTTCTTTTATTAAAAAAAAAAAATCTTATTTTTCTTGTATTTATATTAAATTTCGTATTTTTTGGATTAAAAAAAAAATCTTATAGAACATTGGGCTACTAGGATACTTTGTAGAAATCTAATAAAAAAATTAACTTTAATTCAAATAGAAACCACATACTTAGTATTTGTTGTATTCATATGAAAATCGAATTTTTTGTATTTTGTATTTTTTTTCTATTTATAGAAATCAAATATGAAAATTAAATTTAAAATGAAGTTAACTCTAGTCTGGTTCCAAGATATAAGTTAAATAAACTTATTTAAACAAAATTGAACACTTTAACTAATTAATTATCAACAAAATAAAACTCCTATTATAATTAAAAAAAATGGAGTGCCTGGATTTTCAAGTCTTTAATTATAAAAAAAAAGTAAAGAACTAATTGGGACAAAGCGAGATAATTGTACTTCATATGTATCACACCTCGAAATTAGTTTGAGAATAAAGAAAAGAATTGTAAGCATTACAATTTGAATTCTCAACATGATCAGTATCATATATTAAATAAAACTATATAAATCAATGAATTAAACTTCAAATTCGTCTAGAGCTTTTATTTATTGAGTAATTAAGATTAAAGTACAAAAATCTATTTGATTGTACGTCAATAATGTTAATTTTTTTTCAATGACAAGATACATTGGCTTAACGTTGCAAAATAGTTAATTTTTTGTCTTAAAAAAAAAAAAAGAAAAAAAGAATTCACGTAGTATCCTTATTTCTTTCGGCCCTACTCGAATCTAAGTTCGCTATCAATTTCTAATTTTGATTCAAGTCTTGGTTAATTTGGACCTGTTTTAGGCCTAGTTTGACAGACTAATTTTTAGGCCTTGTGGTTCTTTATAATTTTTAAATTCCCAATTTTAATTTTTTGGGCCTAGAAGGCCCAAGGCCCCAAACTGTCTCACCTGCCCTACCAATAGGCCACCACCAGGTTAACCTTACCCAACAGGCCTGGTGGCCATTTGATTGGGCCTCAATAGTAGTAGGCCCACATTGCCCATGCAAAGATAGCCGCCTACACTTGCTACAGCCACCCTACTTGTCCTATCTGCCCCACTTATCAGACAATAGCCGCCCTTAGCCTTGTTGCCCCTACCGCCCATTTAATATGTAGCCCCACCGTCCCTCCACTGTCACTTAACAACCTTATAAAGCCCAATTTCGTTCTGCCCTTGCAAAGGAAACCAGAAAACGATACCATAATAGTAAAGGAAAGAACCACGACAGCCATACATAAACCACAACCCAAAACGAAATTAGAAAAACCGAAAATACAAAATTGGGTTTCGGAGTTTGGGTGTGTTTTGGCTCGAAGCCAATGGTGAAAGGAAAGCCTTAGAGGTGAGGAGGCTAAGGTTGAGTATTCAAGCTGATACAATGGTAGATTAGAGATCGGTGATATCAGCTCAACAATCACAAAAAGAACATAAGAATAAGCGAGAATTTGAAAGAAGAGAGAAGAGAAATAAGAGAGCAGAGAGGATTTAGAAGAAGATCTAAGATGGAGAGAATGTGTAATTCCGTTGCATACCATCACTAATGCCTCAGACCAACTTTATGCTAACCAATATGTTGCCGCAGCTTTTACAGGAAGATAAAGAACTGAAGAAATAAAAGAACTAATCTTTACGTGGCTTATAACAGCAATTGGGGTTGGCTGAGTATCCCTAAATGACTTATCGTAATATATCGAGATACGAACTTCAATATATTAGAGCAAACAATATTTTGAATCATTGTAAGACTTTAGCCGGTGAGACGAATCGTTTGTTTGAACCTGCCATACCAAAATACAAGAGTGAATAAGTTAAAGAGTTGTCACAAATCTGTTTTGGCTAGGTGTGATCGATCATCTATTAAAATCATTCACTAAAGAATTATAAAATCTAAAGGAATGATTTTATAGCCTGTGTATACTAGAGATCTATAAAGCTGGGCTCAAGAGTCTATTACAGCATAAGTATTCGATCCCTCTCGTGATGCCTAATACTTGATACCAGCTAATCACATGTATCCGAATTTGTTTTTCTTCATTTCAACCATATATATTCAATCATAATCCCCTTTCATTTATTCCACATGAAACATCACTAACAAAATGTATCTCAAGACTCTTATCGGGACTAGTTCGGATTTACAACTGATTTTGAGCTAAAATCATTTATAAAAGAAAAAATTCCATAAAAACATTTGACTCCAGAAAAATTCATTAATTGTCTCTATTTCTCATTTTTTTTTTATCAAAATTGACTCAATTTAAAAGAAATCACAAAAATAGTACATTAAAGACTTAATTGAGAAAAATCACAACTTTGAAACAAGACTAAAAATCAAATTTTATTTAATTCAACTTGGAACCTTTAATGTAAGCCACTAGGGACCTTTTATAGGACATATCTAGACCTATTGAAACACTGAACATGACTTCTGGAATCAATTCTGAGGCATCCGAGTGCCTCGAAATAGTAGACACCAAACTCGAAGAAAACTGAAATAGGGACAGATTTGATCTTTCAATCTCTCCGAATTTATTTTTTATTGTTCCAATCACATAAAATCACCAAATCAAAGTCTATGAATGCTAACTCATTATTCTTTAACCTTAATTACTCAAAAAATGCCAAAAAATCATTTTGGCTATTACATAAAGTTTTTAATTGGACATTACTACATCATATAGCATGTTTGACCAGCTTGCCTTCCAGATTTTCTTCTCAATTCATCCAGAATACCCACAGGACGAGCCATACATGCTTGGAAAGCTTACTTTAATTAAAAATATGAGAGAAATGCAAAAAATGATTTTCTTCATCAAAAATAGTTCGTATTACTGATCAGTTGTTAAAATAGAGTAATGGAAACAACTGAGGTTCTAGGATTTTTTT
Source organism: Adansonia rubrostipa (assembly GCA_038381775.1). Lineage (NCBI taxonomy): Eukaryota > Viridiplantae > Streptophyta > Magnoliopsida > Malvales > Malvaceae > Adansonia > Adansonia rubrostipa. The sequence goes on along the minus strand of JBBYHM010397509.1, from coordinate 6,646 downwards.
GTATTTGTTCGATTATGAAATTGAACTTTTCAAAAGCCTACTATGTAGCCTAATCGATGACGATTATAAGAAAAATACAAACAAAAATTCTTAAGGTTTATAAGCTAATCAACATATATTGTAGCAATAGCTCGACACAACTTATGATCATGAAGCTTTTTGTCAAATTTTTAGAACACATTTCCATACGTTCGAACATCCAAGGATGAGACCAAATATCCTCTATAAATGTTCTATATCATAAAACAAAAAAGACCTCTAAGTGCTAGGACCTAGAAACATGTATTTCAACATTGGTGATATGTTTCAGAGTCATGCAAATATCTCTGATTTTATCACTTTTATTCATTATGATTTATTTTTAGCAACTGAACAGCACACAATACCACTCACTTGTGTGTTGAAACCAGCACCTAAGTGACATCAAACAACACATTTAGACTCACCTAAACATTTCCTAATGATTCACACTAATTCTCACCAAGTTTTAGACTCAACTAAACATGTTTAGGCATTTAAAAATATTTTTATTTTGCACCAAATCAGCTTTAATTCAAGCTATTTTATTTAATACCCCTAAGTTACTCATTAAAAAGCTTATTAAACAAAACCAAACCTTGATTTAAATGAATTATGGTTGGCCTTTGGGGGATCTTTTGAGAAAACAAGGTTTGTACATAACCTAAACATCCTAACATGCATTTAATCAAACACATAGAATACTAAAAAAAATCCACAAAATTCAACTTGGTCAAATCTATGTATTCATTTTATCATCATTTTGTCATCAATTAACAATTAAGCACAAGAAAACACAATTGGATTCAATTCAATCAACATGCTTAATAATCAAATTATACTTTTAATAATTTAAGCTCAATAATTGAACAAGTAAGCTTATGAATTCATTCATAAATTTCAGCTTACTCAAGTTCAACTCAACTTAATTCGTTTAGATTTCACTAATTAAGCATCAATTATGCAAAGCCCACTTAATCATACCAAGAACCACCATGGTCTAACCTAGTAAAGGATTTCTTTCTTTGTTCAAATGGTTTCTAAGTTCAAGAACTTATGATTTCATCATTTGGCATTAGATCCAACTGCTTAGATTTTAGTTCAAACTAGCTCACAGTAGCAAGATCATGCAAGATTAAATTAATTAAGCTCAAGATTAAGCTAACTTAAGTTAGCCGAACCAAGCTCTCTTATTGTCATAATGTTCGAACACCATATCAAGCTAGAAAATCATGATTTCATCATTTAAACTTCAAGATTTTAGCTCAATATCAATAAATCCTAGCTCAATTAATCCCATCAAAATCCTAAGACACTAGGTTGGGCAAACCTAGATCTAAAGACATCCTTTAGTTCAAATAGTTGATATCATGATTTAAGCCAGATTTCAATAATTAATCATAGAATCAAGTTTTAAACAACAAGAAATCAAGATGTAATGATAAGATCATCATGAATCATCAAAGCTGAATACTAGAGATCATGGAATGGGCTTGGTTGAACATTATCAAGCATGGATAAGCATGAATTGATCATTAAAATCATGAAATTGAAATTAAATTAAAGAGAAAAGATAAAAATTATACCTGCTCTAAGCTAGATGCTTTTCTTAAAGGTGATGAAAGCTTAAGAGAAAAAGGCCTATTCTAGATTTTTTTAAAAAAATTTTTCCAATGTCTAAAAGTTATGAAATTATGGCTAATCACCCTTATTTATAGGCCTTAAAGTTGGTGATTTAAGCTTTAATCACCCTAAGGTGATCTTAGCTTAGATACTAAGCTCCTAAGTCCTAACTAACTTGGCACATTATGCACATGTTGGGATTCAGCCAAGGCTTACTCTCTACACTAATCTATGTATAACTTTTTATTCCATTTAATTGACCATGATTTGTCTATGTAAAAGTGTAATTAAATGTTCCATCCTGCATTAAAGGTGTGTCTTAATGACCTTCTCCAAATTTCGGATTAAGCCCTTGGGAACTTTTAGCATTCTAAATTCCTGAAGTCTTTTCATGTCCTGGTCTCGATTACACTTCTTGACCTAAAGTCCATGTTCAATTTCATTTTGGTGTAATCAATTCTAAAATAGAACTTTTCCAATTTTAAAATATAACTCTAGGCTTAAAAATTGATTTTTTACAGTTGACTTTAGCCACTATGTTGACTTTTGATTTGAACATCTAAAACAAGTCTCTTTTTTGTTCATATATCATTAATAACCATTCAATCACCTTAAGAGACATATATCAATCAACTTTGACATTATCAGAGTTTTAGGAACTAGGTCTCAGTTTTTTGAAATCTAGCACCGACCTCTTAAATCAGACAACTAAGCCTAGATGCCTTATTACATTAAACTAAGCTTATTCTAACTAATCAGAACCTCAATTGAACTTTTTTATCATTTATAACTCATCGGGAAAGATCCAGAACTAGAAAATTCCACTACACTTTTAAGACCTAAAAAAAATCAATTAGGGACCTAGACAAAATAAGATGTTTATAGCCTAACTGGCATTCTTACTTATTCCCACTAACTATTTCCATAATTAATGATCTATAACAAAATACCTTCCCCTAACAAAATTATCCCTATTAATCAAAATATGAAAATTTTTGCTTAAGCTGATAGAAACATTTCTAATTAGAATCTTTAGGGAAGAGTTACTCCACTGCACCAAGACTTCAATCACAATATGCCTTATTCTCTTAGTTATTTTTTTAGACAATACAACTACTAGCTCCTTAGCACTCAATCCATTAATGTCCAAAACAGCTACAGTTTTTGTAGTAGTATGACATACATTTTTTTTAATTGGGAAAAATAAAAAATTGGATGAATTTTTTAATATGGTGGAAGCTATAACTAGTAAGCAACTAGTCCAATCCTAGATAGCACTTTATAAGGCCTAAAGTATCACTTAGTTTCAAACATTTATTGGCGACCATCTTTTATCTGTAAGGATGTAACTTTAAGGGAATTCAACTTGACCAATTTTTGGAACTCTTCTTGGTTACACATAAAAGATAATTCTTAAGGGTTTTGTTTTCACCTTTATTTGGCTATCAATTTATGGTTGGTGTGATGTTGACATCTTCAACTTAGTGCCAAGTAACTTGAATGTTTCATTCCAAAACATGTGAGTAAATATTTATCTTTATTTGACATAATGTAGTTTGGAACACCATAAAGCTTATTGATATTGTTCAAAAGGCCTGAATGATCACCAAAGCAAAAAAAAGGATGAGCTATGATGATGAAGTAAGCATATTAACTTAGCCAGTTTACCATAATAATGCTTGTGTCTTTATCCCCCAACTTAAAAACTCCCTTAATGAAATCTAATGAAATGTTTATCTAAACCTTTTATTGGATTGGTAATGGTTGTAACAAGCCTTGATATGCTATAGTTTCATATTTAAAGCTTTGGCAAGTGCGACATTCTCGAATAAACTATCTTGTGTCTTTTTTAAACTCTCTTAGTACACCGAACTATCTATTCTCTTCATAGGAGCATCAACACCTAGCGTTTTCCTATTAGGGAGCTATGAAAGTGCTTCAAAAGTGTCTTTCGAAGTTCATTGTCAAATCCCACCCTTAGTTTTCCTTGCTTATGAAGCTATTAAGACGGCCAAGTGTATGTAGAAATTGTCTCTACATTTTGTTTTAGTTTGTGAATAAAATGCACAAGGGATGCATCTTGTAACCACAAGTGTTAGATTTGATTCAATAGATCAATAATAATGATAAGAATGGCATGATACTCAACATAAGGCACTTAGAAAGGGTGTTAATCATTACATTAGTTGCTTTTTTTGCTGAATATCAAGTTAAAATCACAACCTATCATTTTTACTACTATACTTGTTAGGCTAGAGTAATATTCTTCTAGTTTAGAAAACAATCTAAGACTATGGTGATTAGTCTTGATTTGAAAGTGTTTGCCCATCAAGTAGCTATTTCATTTCTTCATTGCTGCTAAAAATAACAAGCATTTCCTTTCCATAGATAGACAAGACTTTATGCCTTAAAGATAACCCTTTGCTGAAGTAAGCTATTGGCATGCCCCTTGGGTCAACATACCTTTAAAACTAGAGCTAAAGGCATTTAATTCTACAACAAAAATGTCATCAAAGTTGGGTAAAACTAAACATGTCAGTTGGATGGGTTAGGGGTTTCAAATTGGGTCATTTCTAGTTATTAAATTCTTTTATCATTTTTAGCTTTCAGTTATTTCTATTTCAAATCACTTTAAGTTTGAATCACTTCGATTTTGGCTTCAAGTCAATCGGGTTTAACACTAAGGTTAATCAGGTTAGTCATTCTAGAATTAACTCATTTCAGGTTTGGGTCAATTGGATTTAACACTTAAGTTAATCAGGTTTGGGTTAATCATGTTTAATATTTGACTTTATCGAGTTTGGTCATTTTAGATTCATTTAATTTCAAGTTAATTGTTTCGGTTATTTCAATTTGGGTCATTTTGACTTCGAGTTGGTTATTTTGGGTTATTGACTTTTTTTGGTCAAATTGGGTTAGATCGAGTTTAGTTTCCATTAGTTGGTTCAGTTTTTCAAGTTTGTATCAGAATTGACAGCTTTAGGCAAAGACCAAACAAGTGCATTTGATCATAGCTTGATTGAGTTTTGTCTAAACAATTGTAGCTTGCTCATTCCACATAATAGCATTCTTTTTGAGCAATACAATAAAGGTTGTGCTATGGAGCCATAGTCCCTTACAAGCCTCATGTAATAGCTAATCAATCCCAAAAATCCTCTCAACTCCTTGATAGACTGGAGTAAAAGCCAATTATACCACAATAAACCTTTTCTAGCATGCAGACCTATAAAATGTCTTATATATTCAATATATTGGCCCAAAAATCATATATAGAAAGCTTAACATAGAATTGATGATGTAATAGAACCTAAAACATTGAGTTAAGAAGTTCAAAATGTGAAGACCAAGTAGTGGAGTATACCTTGGTAAAATGAACCCGAACCCGAAAACCCACCCGAACAAACCCAAGCTTGAACCTGATCCGAACCCGATTTGATCAAAAAGTCAATGGCCCGAACCCAAAAAAAACTTAAACCCGAATGGCCCGAACCCGAAATAGCTTGAACCTAAAATGACCTGAACTCGAAAGAACCTGAACCCAAAATAACTCAAACTCGAAATGACCCAAACCTGAAAAGACCCGAGTCTGACATAAACCCGAACCCAAATTTAATACTAAAAATAAATATGAAAAAATTATAATTAAATATAAATAAAAAACTTTAATAATGAATTTTATTTTGATATTCTTTTAATAATTTAATTAAATATTAAAAACATAATTTATATTTTAAATATGCTTAAACTTGCTCATGGGTTGGGCTGGATCGCGATCCAAATTTTTTTAAAATCCCAATCTCAGGCCCTTATTTAACATGCCGAGACTTATCTATTTAAGCCAAAATTATTGTTTATCACGTTAAATAATTGTTTTTATTAATATTATATATATTATAATTAAATTTAAATAAAATATATTTATTTGAAATTACTATTTCGAGTCAGGTCAGGCTAGTCTAATATAAAAATATGAGAAGTTAGGCTAGACCAATTAGATCGAGTGGGTAGTCCGACCCTTGAATAGGTCTATATATAATAAAATATTAATTTATCAAAAGGTAAATTATATCATTAGCTTTGAAAAACATTGTTAATAAAGTATATCATCCATTTATCACATTTTTTTTTTAATTTTATTAGTTAAACTCATTAAATATTGAGAGTTTCTGTATGTTAATAGTAAAATTTTGAATTCTTCTTTGAATATTATTATTATTATTATTATTTTAAGTAATAGTAATTAGAATCTTATAATAATATAATAAAGTAATAAGATAAATTAAAAATATGAAAGTCATAATAGATAATACTATATAAAAAATGAATTAAATATTAAATATTAATACTATATATAACTTAATTAAATATTAAAAATTTAATTTATATTTTATATATGATTAAACCTGCTCATGGGTCGGGCCGAGCTGCAGCCTAAATTTTTTTAAAATCGCAAGCCTAAGCTCTTATTTAACGTGTCCAAATCTACCTATTTAAGCCAAAATTAGTATTCATCACATTAAAGATATTTTTTATTAATATTTATATATTTTATAATTAAATTTAAATAAAATATATATTATTTTAATTTAAAATAATTGTTTTAACTAGGCTGAGCTAGTCTAAAAGAAAAACATGAAAACCAAAGCCTAGGCCCGATTGGGTCAGGTGAGTAGCCCGATACTTGAGCAGGTCTGTATGTAATAAAATAATAGTTTATTAAAAAGTACATTATATTATGAGCTTTAAAAACATTGTCAATAAAGTATATTATTGATTTATCATATTTTTTTATTTAATTAGTTCAACTCATTAACTATTGAGAGTTTATATATATTAGCTATAAAATTTTAAATACTTCTTTGAATAATAATAATAATAATAATAATAATAATATTATTATTATTATTATTTCAAGTAATGATAATTAGAATTTGATAATTGTATAACGAAATAATAAGATAAATTAAAAAATACAAAAGCTATAACAGATAATACCATATAAAAA
>JBBYHM010397499.1:0-13681 GCA_038381775.1 Adansonia rubrostipa | reverse complement strand
AATATATATATATATATATATTTAAAAAGAATGCTATTTCCTAAAAAATTCAACAGAATAAAATCTTTAAAAAACTATTTTTTAAATTTAATAAAAATAAATTAAAGAAGAAAATGCATTTCCTTACCAGACTAGCTGGAAGCCAAACATTTGTAATTGATTCTATATTTTCTTAATAACCAATAAAAAATTGAAATATCAATGCTTAATAGTAAATAATAAATTATAGATAGCATATCTGATATTAAAAGCAAAACAATTTTAATTTCATGCCTTGCACATGCGATAGTTCTTTTTTTTTTTTTTTTTAGTTATTAATTTTGTATATAAATAATTAAAATAAATTAAACGCAAGTAAATTATTAATTTTATATACATTTATTGAATTTGATTAAATCTTCAAAAATTTGCAGTCAAACTATTCAGCTACATAAAGAGGCGAAGACAAGGGGCTGGCTCCTGAGTTTCTTTGATTTTTAAAGTATTTTTAAGGAAAAAAATAGTAAACAAAAAAAAAATTATTTTGACTCTTCAAGAATTTATATTTTGATTTCGGCCTCCAACAATAAATTCTTAGCTTCGCCCTGAGCTACCTATCCAAATTTTTTTCAGTATTTGACAAGTCATATAAAAAACTCAAATTATTAAAAAAAAAAAAAAACCTTACAAAAAAAAATAGTTGAATAAATTGTTAATAAATTTTTGTAAATAGTTTTTATCCTGTAAAAAAAATTGTAATAAAGGTCAAAAAATTTTTTAACTAAATAGAACGATCTGAAAAAAAGTATATTAGTTATTTAAGAATATAACATAATACAATTTTAAATAACTGATTTTTAAATTTAATAAAATTAAAGTAAAAAAAAAGTTACCTAAAATATTATAAAACAGCATTTCGGTTCCTTTTATGATAAAATTGTTGAAAATGCATTCCATTCCCAAATCATTAGAAAATCAAATATTTAAAAATATATATTTTAAGTCGATTTTAAAACCATTTGAGCAGTGAGGGAGGGTTAAAGTTTTACATATATAAATATTAATGATAACATAAACATACGATTACTAGGATAAAAAAATTCATTATTAATTTTACATGTTATTAACAAACAAATAAAAAATTGTATGTGTTAATAATTTATAAAACCATTGATTTTAGGCAGCATATCATAAAAAATTGTTACTTAAGTTTCCTAAATCACTTATATCTTTGAACATAAATTTAGTTAATAAGTTTTCACGTTCAAGTTTCATGAATACTTGCTTCTATTTGTGTATATATGACTATTTTCACAATAATCTATAAATTAGTAATTAAAAGCTATAATATTAATTATGGGAATTAAAAGGTATTATTAAATAACATTAACAATGAAAATTAGTATAACTCAATATCAATAAAAGCTTATTTAACGTTAATATGTGAATAATATAAGTTTTATGGAAAACTCTTTTACTTCTAAATGCTAACTTAGTAATAAATTAGATAAAAAAAAATGAGCCAATTGTGGATAAAAGATTGCTTAACAGTCCTTTTGTTTTTCAGACTAAATGCTAAACAAACAAATTATTTGAAAAAAAACTAAAATTCTGTAATATTAATATCTCATTTTTTTAATTTCTTTGACTTCAACATATTTAAAGAAAAATATAAATATATGTAATTTTGACAAAAATACAATTATCATACTTGAATAGCTCTATGGACAATTTTAAATGTTTATTATGCGTCAATTACGTAATAATACCTTTAAATTGATTTAATTTAATTTGATTATGACCAATTCATTTCGTTTGTGTTGAATAGCTATATATTTCTCTTAATTAATTTTAACTATTAAATATCATATTTTTTAATAGATCACAATACCATCGAGACCTATATTTGGTAAAATCCCACCCAACGGCAGTCAAAGCCAAAACCGCCCCCAGTTAAATTGGAGGGGCCAAGGTCCAGTTGGTCACACATATGTTAGAAATTAAAATTCCTATTTAGCCCTCCCTTTTTTCAGCAATTTTTATTTCTTTCCTTGATAAAAATTTTACATAATAATTTTCTTTACTTATTTTTTTGTTTAGAAATTTTCAATTATTTATTTAATATAACAAACATTTATGCGATTATATAATAATTAGTTGATTAAATAAAATATTTAAACAATATACAAAATAATATATATTAAAATTTAAAATTATTACAATATACATAAAAAAATTTATTAATATACTTTTACATTAATATTAATGATATTTTTCATTTCAATTCCCTCCCACCACTGATAATTTGTTACCGAAACACAACGGACGTTAATTTTAATTTTACCCACTATAATATTTAATCTCATTGCTAAAATAAATAATTTCATCACCCATTTTTATTTGATCAAAATCAATCTAATCACTTCATACTCGTATAAATGGACCTTCATAAGTTTGGACACGACAATAAATCTTGACTTCAGTTTTCAAGTTCTTGCCCCTGAAGCCCTCACAAGTCACGAGCAATCATATTCACAATACAATAAGGCACGCACTTAAGCTCAGCACTGAGCAGACGATAATAGATATACGTTTTTGAGTTTTAAGGCTTAGTTTTTTTTTTTTTTTTTGAGAAAAATTAATTTTCACTTACCTATGCTTTGGCTGTGTGACAATTAAACCTCTATAAATTTTTTTAACATTTAACCCCCTGTATTTTGGTCATTATGATAAAAAATGACAACATTAGATTTTTGCTCAACTAATATTTTTATATTAAAAATACTCTCATCTTCTTATTCTTCATCCTAAATTGAAACCCCAACCCTAAAAAGCTTTAAATTCCATTAATTTCAATAAATAAGCCAAAACCTAATTAAATTAAACCAAAATAAAAAGAATCTATCATCCAAAATTTTAAATCCCATTTAAAAATTCTAAAATTTAATTATTTTACCTACAAATTCTAAGATATTTTGTATAGTTATGAAAACCTGAAAAGATGAAAAAATCCATAACTAGAACAAGCTTTAAAAGATGAAAAAATTGAAACAATTCATAAATCAATGTAGGAAAGGAGACATCAACAATTAAAAATTAAAAAGACTTAATAACAATATACATACATATATATATATATGCATGTGTGTGAAACAAAAAATGATATTCCCTCCCTTTCTCTCCCTCCCCTCTTTATTCGATGGGAAAGGTTTTCGATTCTAATTTCAATCTCAATTCCCCAATTTCTACTTCAAATTTCCTCTCCGCTTTTCTTTTAAAAAAATGATATTCACAATATATATATATATATATGAAACTATAGTCAATATACGAATAAATTAAATAATTCCAATTTTTATCTATAGATATTTTCTCTCTCACAATGATGTGAGAAAAAAGTGCTAAAGTGGTAATAATAGAATCAAACCTCTCGCCCATAAACAAAAAAAAAAAAAAAACTTTTCAACCATAAAAGAGAGAGGGGTGCAAATTAGATAAAGAAAAAGAAGAAAAGAAGAAAATTAAGTAAAAGATAAAGGATATAATAATAATTTATCACGAAAATCTAATGATGTTATCTTGTGACAAATAAAATAAAATCACAAGAAATATAAGCACCATCATAAAGGGTTTTACTATAGGAGGTGAAAATGAACTTTTTTTTTTCCTTTATTTTTCTTCTTTCGATAAGAAAAGGAACAAATCATTCATATTAAAGGCAAGATAGTAGGATTCTACGTAGATTGGGAAATTAGAGAGAAGAAAAATGCGCTATATATATATATAATATTTTTTTGGGAGAATGACTACTAAAAGTTTCAAGGTGGTTCATTCCACGCATGCCATTGGACTTCATACATGGTGTCAATGGTATACTAATAGTAAATTGAAAAGAACATATATAGAATATAATAAATATAATAAAAACATAGTGTCTATCCATTTATTTAACAAATTATCTTTGGACTCCCTGTTAACGCTACTGAATGGGATAATAATCTTTTATTAAATTATTGACCATCCTAAAACCAAATGGCAATATGAAATCTAACCAAACCAATTTTTAGATGGCACTTCAATTTTGGGTTTTGGAAAACAACTAATCAACCATAAAAACCCTCTCTCTCGTAAGCAGCTATCTATTCTACCAGAAAACATTAACCAACCTACAACTTCAGTCAAACTAATTGGAAGCCAGTAACTATAATTTTGTATTTAAAAATAGGCAATGGGTGCCAGAATCACTTCATACTATCAATTGCATAAAATGCCCGTAAAAAGCACAATCGGAGCAGCAAAAATAACTATCTCAATCTTCCCAATAACACTATAACATCACCATTTCTGTAATGCAATGTCTAAAGCAACTATTCTTACAAGTTCCCGATGATACTTATCTTGACTCAACTCAGCTCTTCTGTGCCGGCACTGGACTACGCACATTAGTTTTACCTGCAAGGTAAATTAGTAATATATGTCACCAAGAAAAACAAAGTAGGTGATGCAACAATGCGGAAATACTTTTGTTTGAGAAAAAAAAAAAGGATCCCAACGTTCTTTGGCAAAGGAAAAACATTAATAACTCTAATTTCCTATCACAAATTGATGATCAACTCAAAAACCTTATTTTCTTTTAATCCTTTCTCAGTGGTTTGTTATCTTTTACATCAGATAAATACTACGGAAGAACCACAGTTTATCAAATAAAAACTTCATATAGCAGAAATAACCAACCTTTGAATTTTCAACTTTAAGAACAAAATTACTTTAAGCACTACTGCTTGAAGGAATATCAGTAACTTTTCCCACTGCAATGGTTTTTCCTGTAGATACAACAATTCATCTTACCCAAAGCCACCCTAAAAATAATTTATCAAAAATGAAAAAAAAAAAAATTTGTCACTGTTACCTTCAGTACGAAGACTGAACCTCCCGAGTTGTGGAAAATCTGAGAACTTCTCAACGCATATAAAGTTGTTAACCTAAGAAGCACAAGAAATAATATTCATCAAGCCGGAGATAAATGGAGATCAATTCAGACAATATCATTAGCTCTGAAACTTGTTTTTCTTCGATTAATGACCATTTGACAGATGTTAAAATACTGAAAGAGTTCCCAGCCCCCTCTCCACAACATGCACAACATACAAAGAAAGAAAGCACATCACACGTATTCATATATGAGAGAGTAGATAACCAACTTACTTTGTTAATATGTTTGTACAAGTTCAATCTAGTTAAAAACATGGGCAAGAGCTGCTACTTTCTAATTTATTAGAGCATCATTCCCATATCTGGAGGCCCAGGAAGATAGTCATTCATGGTTTATCATTAGTCAGCAATGCTATCCTAGTATTTCTACTTCTACTCCTGTAGAAAGAAGACAAGAAAGCGACTCGGCAAAGTGCGCTCCAACTGTTCCTCACTTGCTCAATCTGGCAATTCATTCAGTTCCATTTCAAGCAATATAGAATAATGCAGGCAATATTTTAGTTCCTATGTTGACAATTATAGCTCCCCCATAACCGCCCCAAAAATATATATATACACACACTAAAGATGCTTAACCAAGCAAATTGAATGGGACAAAAAAACAAATACCCAATTTGGTATATTTGAAAGAAAGTAAGAATCTGAACCTGAATACGACACACAACAACAGCACCATTCTTCACAAAAAGTACTTTCTTTTTCATGGGTTTCTTTGTCTTTGGATCAATTTGCTGCAGTAACTCAACTATCTCACATTCCTCAACAACAGAATGAATGTGCAATACAGCCTTATAGCCAGCCGTAAAAATAGCCTAAACAGTAACAGGGTTCACAACCGTTATACTTGAAATTTATCAAGGTTATTTGAATAAGGAAAACAGAAAATGACATTCATGCATACATTCTCAAGCAACTCAAGAATCTGCAGCTGGGCAGTAAATTCAGTGACAGCAGGTATTGGTTTTACTGCATGAAGCAAAAATAACAGTAACCCCAAAACAAATGCAAAAATAAAACAATTTAATTTTAATATAAAAACAAATAATTAGGAGAAGAGAAAGGGGTTGTACAGTTATCACAGAACTCCATCCAGGGAAAACTTACCAACACTTGTCAAGACAAAACCTGACAATATGTCCTCTTCTTCAATCCCGGATAATCTAACCCATAAATTTTCACCAGGTCCTGCACGCCTAACCTTATTTTCATCACAATATACGGCTAGAACTTTCACTTGAGCCTGAAATCCATGCATAAAATCCTCAAACCCCACAACTTTGTTTAAAAATCATGAACATATACACATAAACATAATTAAAAAGTTGCAAAGATAAAGCACCTTGTTTGGCATAACTAATAACGAATCACCTTCACGCACACTTCCAGATTCTACCTTTCCCATAACAACAGTTCCCATGTCTTTGAATTTGTCAAGTATAGGCATCCTAAAGAGTTAATAACAAATCAACAGAGGAATCATAAAACACGATGACCAACAATTTGGTTATAAATGCTACAAGTAGATGGCTGGAACTAGAACCAAACAGAAAAGTTGTGTGGGCAGTGGATCCTGCTTTGGAAGATAGGCTATAGACCACTACCTAAATGGACCTTTTGGATCTCTGAGAGGAACTTCAATAGAATCAAGAGCTTCAAATAGGCAGGGACCATTCCACCAAGGACATATACTTTTATCTACTCTTGTTTTCATGTTTGTACCAACAAGACCAGATATTGGTAGAAACTGAACATCTGCAAGTTCAACATGAATAAACAATGAAATATAACTGATTTTAAAGCTTAAAGTTATACACTCAGCAAATTAAGCAAAATTCTAACATGGGAATACAAACCTCACTAACATAAAAGGCATGCTATATCTGAATCCTATTAAGAGTTACACAAAAAAGCATGATACATCAACGTTTCAAATATCAAGCACTTAAGGTGCGGAATCCTAATTAGGCATATGTTTAATTATAATTAGCCACCTTAGAGCACATTGCAAAGAAAAAGTAATCAAATATCACGCAAGTTTCAGCAGCAATGAGTTTCTTAACAAACTAACAGCAATTATTTGCTTATAATCAATAATTTCGGCCCCAAAATAATTTGATAAAACACCTTGCTGAATAGACAAAAGTCCATATTAAACTACAATGCATAAAATTCCTTTGGGATAATACAGGTTACAGAGTTCTATATTATAATATCGGACTAGGAACCTCAATATATGTCTGTGTTCAGCACTGAATTTTTTTAGTTTGTCCAATAGCACCCACTTTTCATAGACAAACTGACGGCAACTTTTTGCTTCTAACCCTTAATTTCAACTCTAGAATAATTTAATTAAACAATACCTTTGCTGAATGGCTAAACATCCGTGTTAAACTACAAAAGGTAAAATTTCTTTGTAAGATAATAGCAGAGTTCTATGCTATCATTTCAGACTGAAAAACCTCAATATATGCCTCTAGACAGTAGGAAATAAGTCCAATCACATAAGCAACATAAACATGTTAAAAAAAATGTAAGGGGATTTGCTGGCTTAGCTATTTCCCTTGCACAGTAAGTACCTCAATACCTCACTATGTCATGGTAATAACATGCATGAACAGTTCGACAAGCTTGAAACATCACCAAGAAAATAATGCAACATGCAAGTTATTAAAAATCAACACTTGCAATACCTTTCTTTACATTGTAGCCCGAAGACCTCAGAAAAGGTGTCATCTTTGACTCAATTTCATCGTACCTGGGTAAGAAGACCTCTATCAAAACCATTAACTTATAAACCCACAATACAAAATGCACACAAAAGACAGCACAAAAGCTCAGACTGGTTATGAAAGCCAGGAAAAACACCTTTCTTTAGACCAATTGACAGTGTGGTCATCCATCTTATTAACCACCACAAGTAGCTTTGCAACACCCAAGGTCTTTGCCAGCAGGACATGTTCACGGGTCTGCCCACCCCTCTCATATCCAGTTTCAAATTCCCCTTTCCGAGCAGAAATAACCTAATTAAGTGACAAGAGGGATGTCTGAAAAGTCAGAATCAGCAATCCATACATTTTAAAAAGCATAAAGGAAAGACACTGGATCTAACTTACCAGCACACCGATATCTGCTTGAGCTGCCCCACTGATCATATTAGGAACATAACTCTTGTGACCCTAAGTAGTCAATGCAAAGCTATATTTAGTTTTAATTAATAAAAAAAAAATGCATCAAAGTCTAAATTCAAAATAAAATGAATTAGCACTATCAGAAAACAAAATGAACTTTTTCAGTTTCAGCTCCATTCTTGGATCAGATATAAGCAAATTAATTGCAATTACACACTAGCCACATCAAATGTATAGCAATTGGGAGGAAACACTTTAATTTTATATTTGCGATTGCTTTCTTGCTTAATTTATCAGTAGTCTTATATAGTGTAAGACAACATGCCATATATAACAATATAACCTTAAGTTGTATAAGGCAAATATGTAATGCACTATGAAATCGTCTTGCGCTTGTTATAATTTTCATGACCATGTAATATATGTTATAATATCAAAGGAGGCATGTGAGGAGCAACACAGGTGCTAAAGGAAAGCAATTCCATTGAACCACAAAAAAGGACCCAGAAAAAATCTTAATTTTACAAAATAAAATAGTAAAAATAAATAAGATTATCAACTTATCATACAAACAATTAAATAGTGAATTACAAGATAAGACTAATTAAAGAGAAAAAAATAATAATAGTGTAGTTAAGAGGCAATCCCCTTACTGGTGCATCCAAAATAGTAAATCTAGTTGTCTCAGTCTCAAAGTGTGCTCTTCCAACTTCAACAGTCTTACCCTGCAATCAACAGTTTAAATTTAATTAACTCCCAGATTAACAACTCTAGTTTAGCTAACCATGAATAAATGTAGACAGTATTACAAGAAATATATCAGGAAATATTAACTACACATGTTCTCAAAGTTATTAACAGCGTTTTGCCATTATACAGTACCTTAACCCTCTCCTCTTCATTAGTGTCCATAATATATGCCATATACCTACCACATGGAAAATTAGTCAAGTCAGATAATGAAATAGCTAAAAATCCTTGTCTTTAAGGCATTCTTGTTAATCAGGTAGTGACTTAAGAAATATTAAGAGTTGTGTGTGTGTGTGTGAGAGAGAGAGAGAGAGAGGATGAATAATTTTGACACCAAAAGAATGAAATGTTCCATTCAAAAAGCTTCAAGGCAATTGGATATAATTTTAAAATGGCAAACTGAGGGAAGCTCTCAAAAGAGAAATTGCACAATGAATTTACAATGGCAAAAAGAAATAAAATTCTAATATACACCTGAATCTTCAAAAGCAAGAAAAAAAAATGGTATAATAATAGACAGGAATATGTCAACGCTTAAAAATCCAAGAAAAAGAGAAAAAGGAAATGGTTTCCATCAGAAGTAATTAACAATATAAACAAACCAGCAGCCAGTCCAAGTCCCGTAAATTCCTCTAAAAGATTACATCTTTAGTACATATCTAATAATAAGATGTAACCTTTCTGTTGCTTGGATGGAGGAAATGAGTACAATCACCATGCACTCTCTTCTCCATCCAAAATCCCACACGCCGGACACAAACCGTCATTTTCTCTCCTATAGATGACTTTCAGCTTGAAAGCCAGCTAACACCGAGCCTTTTGCCAATGGTATATTAAATCTTAAACTACTTGGACCAGTGCATCCAGATAGAAACTCATTCAAGTCATGGTTAAATTTTAGTACTACCATGTTTGAACCAGATTGCATCTTGGCTCAGAATTCATGCTTTATTCGTTAGATTTTCTACATGTACATCAGGGACAGCAAGAAAAAATGACCAGAATTGCGAATGTAATAAGGTCTCTCAACATTCACTTTTCATGCAGGAAATAAGAAATTGGCACAGTAATAAGAAACAAGTAACAAGTTACTAATTTGTATTGTTATAGGTTTATTAGCACCTTCAAAACAAGTGTATATAAAGCCAGGGATTTAAAAAGCAGTTGAGGACGCATTTAGGGTCGCGTTGCATTTATTGTTGGTTGCAGACCTAATAAATGCTATCACGGTCAATTGTGGTAAATATCGGCCGTGAATATCAGTAATGGTATGTCCCAATACCGCTAAATCGAGGCCGTAGTAAAGCCAAAAATCCAAGCATTTGCATGCTCTTTAAACCAATGTGAAAGGAACAGCATTGATTTTCACTATCCAAGCTATAAATCAAACCTAAGGCTCACCAGCTTTCTCTACTTTTATCCTTTGCTTCTTTCTCATACTTCTGGATTGTACGGTCATCGACCTGACCACTGAGGAAGAGTATCTGGCCTCCAGTTGTTGACTTACCAGCATCTACAAATCAAATAAACCAGAGGCAAAACATACAATGGAGATCAGTTATTTAAATTCTATACAGAAACAATATTTTCAGTAAAAGGTTCTGAATCACATTGCTGAACAGCAGTATCTGATAATGTTTAATTTTATTTAAAAAAAAAAAAACTTAAATTACGAAGTTTGACAAGACATCAGGCAATTCATCAGTAGTGACTGGGCACTGCTTCCTTATCATGTGTAAATAGTTGTTTTAATTTTCTCATTTAGAAGCTTAGAATCTGTTAATTATTTATTATTTTAATCCACCATAAGCAGTTTCAGCTTGAGCCTAAAACTCTTTTTTCAAGGTTACAATAAATAGGTCCAAGGTAACATTGAATTATCCAAAAAGAAAAGGTAGCATTCTATTTACCCAAGTTCAAAATACAATTCTAATGAGAAGCTCCTAGTGATAATTAAGTTTATAACTGCTCTTTGCAGCATTCATGCAAGTGGCTGATGCACATAATTGACTCACAAACACGTAATAAATAAAGGGCTTGAGAGGTTAATAGTAGAATTTTAAACAGTTTCCCTAGTTCGCATATCCTGCTCGTAACAAAGACTGATATGTAAAGCAACCCAACTTTCACATTATCAAAATTATGAAGTAGTAATACCTACCAACATGACCAATAAACACAACATTCAAGTGGCGCTTCTTTTCTGTTTCCATTTCATCCAGTGCTTCAGCATCCTCCAGAGCAACTACTTCTTTGTCTTTCACTACAAAACCAACAATTGGAATATTAAAGTAACAGACATAATATCGATAAACACACAAAAGTAGAGAAAAGGGAAGGAACCTTTTGGCTCAGTCTGGACAGGCTGAGATTTTGCATTAAGCTCAACCTTCATACCTGAAACCAACAATAGAAAAGATTTCAAACAATTTCTACAAACTAAAGTTGGTCATGAATAGCAAAAATAGTCAATATTTTAGCAAAAGAACCAATACCGAAAAGAAAATGCAGACAAAATGGCAAAATAGTTTGCATCTAATTTCCACCTAATTTGGTGATCTAAATAGGGAAAAAAAAAAGTAATAACCAACATACCTTTAATGGATGCCCATTCTAAAATAATAATGTAGAAATAGAATGTCAACAAAAGATTTAGAAAGAAAACGAGTATATAATGCATCTGGTTTGCTACATTACATGGACTACTTCATTTTATCCTACTATGCATGTGTCCCACAATTCTTAAATGCTTCAATTTAGAATTGAATGATGCATAGATCTTAAATGAATAAAACTTACAAAAACTATATCAAATACATACCATTCCAGACATCAAATACTAAGTCCATGCAACATTACTGACATAAACCCTAAACCTAATTGAAATCAGCATTGCAGTTTACAAACTGAGGAACTGTGAATGCAGCAATATAAATTTCATATCATGTGCAAGGCACACAAGAAAATACAGCAACTGGAGATCTCTCACCAAGTCTAATAGTAGTATCAAATGCTATCAAACAATGCAATATGCAGGACAACAACATGATTCACTCACATAGCTATCAAAATATCTCATTAGATAAAATTTCCACACGCAAAAGGAAAAGTTATCCATGAATTCTATATAAAAGCTTCCAACAAAACCTCAATAATCATTATAATTCATTTCCTATTTTTATGCAATTTCAATGCAACTTTAGAATATAAGCGGAAATTAGTTAGTATAAAAGCTCTCAAATGCCATTTTAGAGATGGCAAAAATGTAATTCAACCAAGTTTAATATTTAAATTATTAAATGAATACACAAGGACAATATTGCCTCCGCTAATTCTCACCAATTCTCTTCTTCTCCACCACCTTCATTAACATAAGAAGACAAGGACCACATAAATACAAAGTTCAACGATACTACCAACCTTCTTCCTCCACCTTATCGGTCATTTCAACTTCTTCCGGTTTCGCATCTTCAGGATTGACAACACCATTATTATCTTCTGTTAAGATTCAATAATAGTACTCAAACAAAAAAGTTATCCCAAAAAAAAAAAAAGAAGAGGAAACAAAAAACAAAAACTATATCCAATTCCTATGTAAATACAATAAGATTATAATACCTGCAGAGTCAAGCTGCAATGCACGGATCTCAGCCTCAATATCTATGAATTAGAAAAGGAACAAAAAACAAAAATGTTTTGGACGTGTTAGTTCCAATAATTACCAATCTTCACTGCTGCCACATACAAAGAGGCTAAAGGGAGTTAAGAAACAATGATAATATTATTACAAGCAAATTTCTTATAATTTATGGCCCTATGCAATTTTAATTCACCAACTTGAGTTCAATTCAGTTAATATTTTGAAAGCCTAAATGTTTCAATAATGTGGAAACGGCGACTCTCATCTCGTGAAATGCACTGAGGAACTACAATTTCAATTTTAAACAAAATTTTGTAAATACACAAAATAAAAAGAAAATCAAATCAAATGAAAATTTCGATAAAACCGGATCAAAACTCAAATAATAAGTGAATAAATCGAGCAGATCCATAATTCAGAGAAAAAAAAAAAAGATAATTGATACTGAGAGTAGAAATAAAGAGAGAAACAGAAAATGAAAAAACATGCAGGGGCATACCCATGGGAGCCGAGAGCAAAGGGATATGTGTAGGGAAGCTAGGGTTATTCCTAGCAATTGGAAATGAGAGAGGTAAGCGTTTATGTGGAAGCTTTCTATTCTAGCCTGGAAGATCAAAACTGTGTGGTACCACTGCTTATACTTATATATGAATGCTACTGCTATTCTTTTTCGCGTTTTTGTTGAGCACGCCACCGTGGCCCCAAGGAACAGACTAGACTTAACCCCCCCTCTCAACTCTCATGTCTTCTTGACGCTAGACCTCCACGGCAATTTTCTTTCCAATAAAAACCGATTTCATCCTATTCGAATAAATGTTTATTTATTTAATAAAAAAATTTACAAATTTCATTATAAAAAATAAAAAATAAATTTTTAATATTTTTAATAATAAATTAAATTTATTGGTCACATTAGATCTAGCTTGATAAATAAAAAAATTTAAATTATAAGTAATTATTAAATAAATCTACTTTTGACTCGTTACACTTATTTATCAATTTACTTGTATCAAATCAATCAATTTATTTTGTCTATATTTTATATTAAAAAATCTTTTGAAATTTTAAATTTCAATAACAAAATTAATAGATTTTTATTTTTATTTTTTTTGGTAAAATGTCAAAATTGCAATGGAATGGACTAATTTTGACGAGTCGACGGTGCGTCAAAGCGTCGACCCGACACGGATTT
>JBBYHM010397498.1:16941-64337 GCA_038381775.1 Adansonia rubrostipa | reverse complement strand
AATAAAAACATGGCAGAATGTGCGGTAGAAAAATATGACGTACTAGAACACACAACAAGAAGACAAGAAAATATAGGTAGAAAAACTTAATAAACCTAGCTATGATGTCAAGAGAATGTGTTTTTGTATTCTAAATTGTATGTGTGGACAGAAAATAGCATAAAAGGAGGCAATATGACAAGAATACAATGGAATACATGATTCAGCTATGGTAGCCTATGTCCACGAGAAAATACCCAAAAGGTTACATTGTTGATATTAAATTGTATATTAGTTCATATCAAAATGTCTTACTTATACAGAAGATTCTCAACAATTTAGGAAAAAAATAAAGTAGGAATATCATATCATAATATCTAATATATCGTTTGTAATTGTGCTCTAATCTTTAATATATCTAATTAAATTTATTGTTTTAATAATTTTCAATTTCAACACAGCATAGCATCATACTAACTCTAATGCCACTACTAAGATAATATATTCATATTTGCCTTGAACCAAGCTCTACTGTTATTGCTGGCGGATGCTCCAATTAATCATCATATAAGTAAGAACAAGCATAATTGAATAATAAATTATCCACACTAATGACAACAAATTAATATAATTTGACACTCAACTTGCCTACATCCACAGATAAGAGAAAAGATCACTGATTGTAGAGAATTATAATTATGCCATCAGTCAACATTTCACCTTACTAACAACCAATCATACATAATTAATCCCCAAATAAATGAATCTATGAATATTCTTTCTTAATCTTTAATAAGCCCAAATTCAAACCAAACATCAAAAATACATATCCATCAAATATTTGGTTGTCAAAAGAAATCATAAAAAAAATAACAACCTTAGCATACTTGAACATTAAGATTAACAAAAGGGAAATCTTTATTCTAATATATGTCTCTATTTTATAAATCCAAAAAATATCTAAAAGAGTATGTCCTAAAATCTTTATGATTTGAGGCAATATTCTTAAGATTTAATTCATCAAATAGTCAATTTTTATACTAGACATGCTTAGTGTCACCCGTAACAAAAGTCTCAACATATTCTATTTTATATCTTCATCTTCATCTTAGTACCATTACAACTCTGATACCATTATTAAGGTATCAGATTCACATTTTCCTCAAATCAAGCTCTATTATCATTATTGGCCAAAGCTCTAATTAATTATCATCCAAACAAGTGGTAGGATAATCAAATGATAATTAATCCACATAAAAGCTTGTTTGATGTTGAATTTGCCTATATCTACAAATAAAAGAAAAAAAATCCATTAGTTGTAGAGAATTACAATCACATCAACAATCAATAATCCACTCAATTCAAAACTCATAACCCAATCATACACTACAAAAGAAAGTGTTTTTAGTAAGGAAATATTTACAACGGAGCAATTTCATTGAAAATATATATTCCCAGTGAAAGTTATGCCTTTTTTGTTGGAATTCCATCGGAAAAGGTTAAGACTTTTAGTGATGAAAATCGAGTCCCTATGACAAAATTATTATGATGAAACTTTTTCATCACTAAAAGTTTGGCATGAAGATTGATCTTTTTGTAAGATTTTTTAAGACGAAATTTCTCTAGATTAGCAATGAAATCCATACAAAAAATTTATTTTATTAGCAAAAAATAAAAAAAAAAACTTTTCTAATGGATTTTAGACAGATTTTTTGTTTGTATTTCCTGTGGATTCTGCTAGAAATAACTTTACTAATGGAATTTCGCTTGACCCCTTTTTTCTTGTCTCTCTCATTTCCTTTTTCCTCTAGCGCTGCCTAAGCCCGACTGATGAACTATCATTATTCGATCACTTACACTAGTTGTCTGATGTTGTCCACAATCAATTGGTACACTCTCTCATTTTTTTCTCTTTTTTTTCTTTATTTTTCTTACACTGATAAACTGATCATAATATTCTCTCCACTGCATGCAACCACCACCTCTACCATGTTCATGGCAATTTTTTTTAATACTTTTTCGTTGGAATTCTATCGAAAAAGGTTAAGACCTTTAGTGATGAAAATCAAGTATCTATGACAAAATCATTGTGATGAAAAATTTTCATCACTAAAAGTTTGGCATGAAGATTTAACCTTTCTTGTAAGAATTTTTGACAAAATTTCTCTACATTGGCAACAAAATTTTCCATTACAAAAAATTAAGAACTTAATTAATTTTATTAGAAAAAAAGTACTTTTCTAAAAGACAATTCTGCCAAAAACTTTTTTAAAGAATTTTTATTGAAAACTTTTTCTGAAGGATTTTTGGTTTGTATTTCCTATGGATTTTGTCAGAAATAGCTTCATTAATAAAATTCTGCTCAACCCTTCTTTTCTATTTTGTCTCTTTTCTTTTTTCCCCTATCATCACCCAAGCCTGAGCAGATGAACTATCGTCATTTAACCACATGCACAAGTTGTCCGATGTTGTTCGTAATCAGTTGGTGCACTTTCTCCTTTTCTCTTTTCCTTTTTTTTCTTCTCGTTTTCTTACACTAATGAATTCATTACAATGTCCTCCTTGCTGCATGCAACCAACACCTCCACCACGTTCTCTACAAGTTTTTTATTATTTTATTATTTATTTTAGAAAATACGTTATTTTATTTATTTTGTGATTTGTGTGTTTATTGCGTAATTGAAGATTTTCTGTGCTTTTGTAATTATATGTTATTGTATGAATTGTATAATATGTGTTTAGTTATTTTGTTTATTTTATTGTATAAATGAAATTTTTTATTAATATTTATTGTATAATATGTATATTACTAATTGTATAATATGTGTTTATTTATTTTGTTTTCTTTATAATAACATGTTGTTATATGTTTATTTATTTTGTACATGCATAAATTTATACATGCCTTGTTTATTTTCTAATAAATTTCATATTGTTCTTATTATAGGTATTACGAGAATGAGTAGAATTGGTAAAAAAACAATCACACATTGCAATATGGTCCATTTTTAAAGTAGATAATATGCATTGTAGTTCGAGAGTCTTAATGCTGTATCAACCTACCACTCAAAACCCATCCTGTCACATGTATTCAATGATTTAGGCAACTTTATCTTAGCCTTTCCTTACCCGCCCTTGTTGGACATTGACTAGTGTCTTGTAAATGAGCTAGAATCGATGTATGTACCCAATGTAAATGAACTAAAGACAAAGATACTTTTAGCACCTCTTTCTCAAGTACCCATTATTTCTACTAAGGCAAGGAAACAAGGTAGACGTTGGACAAAAAGGTTATTGATACTGAGTAATATGAAAGAAAGATTTCCAATGTTAGTTATACAAAACACGTAAGTTCATTACATTTTGTTAATTTTATTGACATGCTTCATTTTCTTTTAAGACTTTCATGTAGAATTATGTGAAATCAACAATTACTGTTTTGATTAAACAACAATTCAATGGACAATTGCCTCCCTGGGAACACATTTCTTAAGACGAAAGAATATATGTAGACTTTATATGAGGTATGATTTAATATGTAAAAAATCAAATTTTAATTAATTTACGTAACCAAATATGTTTAATCTTATATTTTAATTCTTACTATCTCTTTATAGGAAAAACAGTTAGGAGTTTCCCAATAAACATAATTGGTTAGAAAAATATGGGATACCATATATGAGAAACGCTTGAAAGACATGCTAAACATTGAGAGGGTAAATATTATGGCCTTCCTTGGAATAGTAAAATAAAAGACTACAAGAGTTACAGATGTGACTGGATAGCTGTCGATGTTTAGGATCAACTTATTAGTAGCATCTTGATTAATGATGTTAGGAAAATGAGGTCCTAAAAGGCCAAAACTAATAGGAACATGGAAAATGATGGAAACATTACCAAGCACATAGAAGCACCAATAACTTTTCTAGTTATAACTCATTGAATGGTAAGATTTATTTTTATGGAAATATTATTGAAAAATTCAATTTTCAGTTATATATGATAAATTTCTTATTAACATAATTTTGAATTTCCATTTTATGTAGTTATAAGAATTGCAATGTTGGGTGATCTTTGTAGAAGTATTCAACCAAAACCCATAAACATGTTGGGAGTACTAGTGATTACATAGACAATAAGTTTAAAGATATTAATGCAATCTTTAACTGTATTAATATGGTCTATTATATTTTGAGGTTTTTATAATTAAATTGTTTATGTATATATCGACTACATTGTCTCCTATTAACTATATATATTTTAATACTGTAGTCAAACTATGCTATTTCTTTGCAGTAAAAGTATGGTGTTTATGCATAATTCATGGAAAAATACTATCCTGAGAATATTTAAGCACAAGTTAATTAAGCTTAAGTTTTAGTTATATCAAAACCATAGCTAACAACCTTTTTTTTTATATGACAAAACTTAAGGTGAATTTGCTTGTAAAACTCCTTTTTAATCATTTAAAGATTCTTAATAAAATTTCCCCTAAATAAAAGCATTATTAAAAATTTGAGTATTTTATAAAATTTTTTTTTAAAAACTTAGCAGTGGCATTTTCGGTCATACTTAGCTATGAGAACATTAATACAAAGTATTAAAGATTTAATGAGATATAAATAATATAAGCACATATGAAATCTTTCTATTTGCTAGCACATATATCAATAAAACACAAGCAAATTACCCATAAACATTTCCTCCTTTTGGAATATCAAAAGACTAAAGTTTAGATTAGTTCAAAATTGAGGACAAATTCTAACAAGATTTCCAAGAGGTATACTAATTTTGAATCATGTAGAAGCATGTATACCAATTGTTTAAAATATGCGTTTAATCCCTAATGTGTAGTTCATGCAATTTTTGTATTCTTTTATAAACATTTAAGCACATTTGAGATTATGAGTGTGACGGACAAACTAATTGATAAATGATATTATTAATCCAATTTGTTGTCTAAGTACATAATAGATATCAATTTTGAATTTTTTAGTACATATGCATACTACTCATAATTATTCAAGTAACTATATGGAAAGTTCAAAAATTTTTCAAGAAAAAGATAGCATACTTCCATAGGTTTTGTCAAGAAAAACATGGCATACTTCATTGGTTTAAAAATCATTTGCTCATTCATTATATGTCAACAAAATCATTTGAGCAATCATTCAATCAATAAACATGTTTAAAGATGAGAAATAAGTACTATATGTTCAAGGATTCATTCAAAGTAAACATTTTAAGCGTACATGCAATACAAGAATACCAACTGTATATAATTTATTCATGCATGTCACCAAACTTAATACTAAAGGATAAGACTTTAATAGCATTAGTTTAGTACTTACCTTAAACTTAGCAAGCTTTGATGATATGCTCACTACGACTTTGAAGATCTTAGTTCCTAGTTGTTTAAGCAATCCTTCATGATTTTGGCTTAATTTAAAGAAGTTGTATGCTTGGTTTACTTTTTTGTTGTGTAAGTGTTCATCTTTCTAGAATGTTTTTATCTCCAAGAAGCTTGCAAGAATAAATAAAAATCTTGGCAAAAGATGTGCATTAGTAGTACCAAGATTTAATTAAAGATGTTTAATAAGCTCATGAGAAAATAAGTTAAAAATGTTTAATGAGCTTTATGAGATTTTATAATGCAAGTCATTAAGGCACAAAAATAATGATGCATAGAAAATCTTATATTTTTTAGAGTCATGAAGTAATATGACACTTAATCATTCATGCATTTAAAAACTCACCAATTAAACAATTATGATGTTTAAGCATGTGATGAGGTAAAAAATGATGTTTCTTAATGTTTAGGAATCATAAAAATGAAGCATTGTAAATAAAAACCTATTAAAGAGACAAAGTTTGCATTCAAGAATTGAAATAGCACAAAATTGGCCAAAATTCACAATTTAAATCGATAAAAAAGGCTTTTATATCAATAGACATAATGATGTATCGATACAAGCTAGGTTTTTTTGGGTTTTTGTTCATTGTATTGATACAAGGCTCTAAGTATTGGTATATGCCTTAAATTTTTCTAAAAATGCTTAGAAAAATATCCAATTTGGCATTCCAAAATCTATGATTTGATATTTTAATGCAAATATTTGATTTTAGACATTTAAAAACACATATAATTGATAAAAGTTTGAATTAAAAAAAATTTTAGAATGAAGTTTGAATGAACTTGCATATTTGGTCAGATAAATAACGCAATATGCAACTAAAGGTCTTGAAATAAGAGATTTTTATTCAAACAATATATGTACAAGTTTAAAAGTATTTTCAAACCACCAAACTTGTTTAAATCATAAAACATGACTTTGCAACATAATCAAACATCTCAAGTCTTATGCAAACATAATTGAATATAAAGCATTAAAGAGACTTCAAGGACTTGCTAATTGATGTTCATGGCATCAAATCAAATAAATAAGCTCTAAATGTTCTCCCTAAAGACATGCATACTATTAGTCATAATTAGAGCTTCTTAACAACTCAAAACATGCAATTCATCAGAATCAATCTTTTATGCACAAATCATGCTTGAGTTTATTTTCATAACATCATTTCACAATTTAATGTAGCATATTATCATTAAGCACCAAATCAATAAATGCATGCACATTTAAACTCATAGTCACCCAAAATGTAAAACATGAATTCTTATTAAACCTATTTTGCATCAAAACAAATTTTTTTAATTTTCAATAAAACATCAACAATTAAAACATGAATAGACAACAAATACACATATCAAAATTTTAAACCTTAAAGTTACCTATCACACTTCCTTTTGTGTCTAGAGCATTCATTTGTATTGCTTTACTCCTCATTGCTCTAGCAAACCTACAAGAGACTTTCACTTGATTTTTGGTACCTAAATTATTTTGGTTCCTTGGAGGTTAGTTTCAAAGCCTCTTGTTCCTTTAGAAACCCATACTTGCCTAACTTAATTGTGTTCTTTTCTTGATAGGACAACTATGCACTTTATGACCATGAAAATTGCAATGTGAGCACTTGGTCATATTCATTTGATAGGATTTTTCTAAGTGATTTTCATTTTGTCTTCCAAGCTTTGAATTTTCTTTTTCAAATCAAGGTTGACTTTTTCTAAAATGACAATTCTTAGTTTGGACTTATCAAAATCATTTTTCAAATCCATATTTTCATTTTCAAACTCAATTTTTTATTTCAATAAAAAAAATTTTCATTTTTTAATTTTGAAATCATTTTTCTATATTGTAAGTTCATTTCTTCAAACATAGTTGCATGTTTATCAAAAGCATCTTGCAATTTATCAAATGTATAAGAACTTGAATCATAAGGGTTTAAGGTTACCTTGGGCCTATCAAGAGCCATGAAATAAAGGTTGCCAATTTGGTCTTCCTTGGAGTCATCATCATTGAAAAAGTTACTATCACTCCAAGTTGCTACAAATGCTTTCTTATTCTTCTTCAATAAAAGGCAATCAGATTTGGCAAGGTTCAGTTCATTGCAATTGTAGCACACCACTTTGTTAACCCTTTTTGTTTGAGACGAACTACCTTTATTCATTTTCATGAATTTCTTAGCAAATATAATCATCTCCATATCTTCACCATCCTCATCATCATCATCCTTTTTTTCTTCACTCATGGAGACCTCTAATGTAACTCTAACTTTCCTTGGTTGTTCCTTTCAATGGTCATCTTCATCTCATATGTAAGGAATGATCCGATAAGCTCATCTAAGGGGAGGAGGTTAACATTTTTTTAACTTTTCAATGACAGTCATTTTAACTTCCCATGATTTAGGGAGGCTATTTAACATTTTCTAGACCATCTCTTCATTGGGATACGCCTTTCCAAGACCTTTCAAGCCATTTACAGTGCTCATGAGTTAATCAGACATCTTATTGATGCTCTCTTCAAATTTCATCTTGAACATCTCATAATAAAGGGTGAACATGCTTATCTTGGACTCCTTAACTTGATTGGTTCGTTCATGTGTAATAGCTAACTTGTCCGATATCTCTTTGATATTATCACATAAAGATACCATATTGTATTCGTTGGGGCCTAATGTATAAAAAAATGTGTGCATGGCCTTGGCATTGGGTTGAGCAATGTTAGTGTCTTTCTCATCCCATTCCTATTCCCTTTTAGGAACTTCAAGATCATCTATTATCTTTACTGGGATGAATGTGCCTTTCACAATTATATTCCAAACTTGATAATCATTTGCTTGGACAAATAGCCTCATCCTTGTCTTCTAACATGCGTAATCTTCATTATTAAAGATAAAAAGCCTTAAGACTGAATATCCCCATTAGCCCATACCGAAGATATCACCACTATCTATTTGTTTGGTCTTTTGTAGATCCTTACTTAAGGATGTTAAGCTTATAAGAATAAGACATAAGCTCTGATACCAATTGTTAAACCTTTTGGTGGTGAATGAAATTAATAGGGAGTGAATTGATTTCTCAAAAACTTTTCACAAATTAAAACTTCGATAAAATTAAGAAATCTAAAAAATGATCTTTGGAATACAAATTAGTGAATAATAAAAGGAAAATTAAAGAGTTAGGGAAAGAAAAGCAAACTCAAGTATTTAGAGAGTTCGATCTCTATTGCCTACGTCTCCACCCCAGCCTCACTTGTCTCAAATTTCCCTAAATCACTAACTTGAATTTTTTACACTCCTTATCTTTCTAGGATAAGGTAACATCTTCTAACCTCTATCTTTTGTGGCAAGATAGAACCTTTTTTTACTTTTCATGGCTAAATAGGAATCTTTCCCGCCTTTTTTTTACAAAAAATTAGGTGTAAACAAAATGTAACATCTAAAGGTTGGATGTTTGCAATGTTGAGCTCAAGAAATGATGAATTCTAAATATACAAAGAATACAAAGATAAGAAATATTAATCTTTTACAAAGATGAACTACTTAGCAAAAATAATGGAAAAGATAAAAGATATGACTTTAAGCACAATCTCTTGGTTCTTTCTTTTGTTAAAGATGTTAGAGAAGCTTATGTATAGCCTTGATCATGAATATGGATGTTAGGAATGTTTGATGGAGTAATATAGCCATTCGAAGTTTTATTTTAGTGATTCCCGTTCATTATCGCTAGATTGTATCAATACATTACGTTGTATATCAAACATTGCTTTCATTGGTACAAAATATGACCGTTACAAACCATTGTACTCGATATATTTCAGAATATATTGGTACATTTCAGGATGTACCGATACATGAATAGTGATGTATTAAAACATGAACAATGATTTCTACATTTCAAGATTATTTAGCTATTGCCAAGTATGGTATCTATACAAACACTTAGGATATCAGTACTTTCATATAAAAATAATCTTTATTGGGTTTCTCGTGACTTTAAAACTTATAAAACTTATTCCAAAAGTGTTTTATATCAAAGTATGCATTAAAAATACATTTTTAAATGCTTAAAGTAGTTAAAACACATTCTAGTATTTTTCAAAGTTTTTTAAATAATTTATGAAAAAATACTAACTTGAAAATATTTAAACACAAGTTAATTAAGCTTAAGTTTTAATTATATCAAAATCAAGATTAATTCAAAGCTAGCGTAGCTAACAAATCTAAAATTTATCTAAAAGAACATATTACCAAATCTTTTGAAATTTGGGTCAATATTCTCAACATATGTAATATGCAATTGCAAAACATTACAACCGTACAAACTTAAAAACCATAGGCTAAAATTCATGCTTAAACTTTATGAGCAATCTCTTTAGATATGTGATTCCTACTTTTTGTTATTCCATTGTTTAAGGTCTTATGAAACCTTATAACCCTTGCTACTATAGCCATCATCGACTTTGCAGCAATGTCAATATTTCTTAAATTTTATGATTAATATCCAGTCTAAAGTATACTGATAAAAAGTGATGTGATGTTACATAACGGTATACCAATAATTTAATTTGTGCATGATTTTTTTTATCACCATTTGAATATTCTCCCTTGCATTTGTTGGATAACAAATCATAAGATAGTGTGAATTTCATGTGAAAGAATGATAAGCTTCTAGCATGACATGCATTTTGCATGTAGGGATAACAAACTTGTTACCAAAAGGTAAATAAAAGGAGTTATCACTTACACTAATATCATGATAAATTTTAATTAGGATATTTAACCTAAAATCATTTGATAATATATAAGAGAAATGATTCTTTTTATATTTATATGTATAATATATCTTTAATGTAACTCAAAATGAAATTTCTACCACTTCAATAGTATTATTTTAATTTAGTTTTTATTATGTTGATTAAATTTTTAGGACCTCTTTTTGTGTTTAGATTTTTAAAAGTTTAATATTTTTAAGGTTTTAATGAAAAAAGAGTTACAAATGTTAAAAGTTGTAAATTCAATAATCTCTAATTGAAAAACGAGTTTTATCATTTAATTACATTTAGTTTATTTTTCCCTTCAATGTTTATTTTTATTTTTAATTTTATTAATGTAAAACACTTAATGGAAAAAAAATAGAAACATCCATTCAGTACTTTCTTTTCGATAAAATATCAAATGATTTTTATAGTAAAATTTAATATTTAATTTTTTAATACTAAAATTTTCCTAATGATTTTAACTCTTTTAATATAAGAACACAAATTCACATATATATATGAACACTCACAAAAATATGAAAGTGCAATTCATAAGTCAAATATCCTTTATTATACTTTATTTTTAATTATTTAATTTGAGCCAAGTCCAAAGAAAAAATTATTCCAAATTAATTTAATTTCTACCAAGTATAGGAATAAAGGGGAAAAGAACAATTGTTGTTGATTGATTTTAGAAATGCTCTTTGTAAATAGTGCGTCACTTTCCCTTAACTTTTTTTTTTTATTTTGTTTTGTTAATTTTGAATGCTTACTTATTAGCCTTATTCATATGTCTAGAAACTAGAATTTGGAATACTCTTTTTATGAGTACTTTTCTAAAAAATTAATTTTTTTCAAAGAGGGGATAGGTTTTTTAAAAAATACATATGAACATAAAAATAAACTAAAATTTCAAAACATAAGCAATTTTAATTTCTTATTCTAATATTATTTTTAAATTGAATTGGTATTACATGACTAGTGACACCAACTCAATCTGGATACTTTATATATAGTATAGATAAGACCTATCTATATTTATGAATAGTGATTTGTTGATGCAACAATGAAAGCTAATGAATCAGGGATGATTGACTAATTTTTCAATAGGGGATCTATAAGATAAAAAAGTTGAATGCCCAAAAAGATTCCTTGTTAGACCAACTATTTGCCTCAGTGAAAGAGTATAGAGATAGTGCCATGTATGGTGTGCAATTGCTTTATATTCTTTTGGACTTGAGGAAATTGTTATTGTTGTCCACACTATGCTCTCCTTTAAGAGGTTTTGATGTACTTATGCCTCAGCAGAAGCAGGTAGAAGAAGGATGAGTTAGGGATGCAATTTTCATTACCCCTGTACCTGAGGGTACAGAGCATAAGGTGGCCTCTAGAGATGAAAATACCGAGCAGTTAGAGCATATTCTTCTTAAGAAAAATATTACATTATATAGTGCTGATGCCAATAGTTCTACCACTGGTAGTTTTAAGTTTTTGTATTTTATGGTTTATTTAAGTCATAATTTTTTAAATAATTAACTTATCTATTTAATGAAAAACATCATACCATCTTTAATTTGAAACATTTAGCATTTCCTATAGCTCATATCTTTACTAATTTCTTAGTGTACTTTTAGGTCTTTATCTCTACACATTTTATGGCAATTGTTTGTTATCATGTGAATGTATAAGTCATAGTGGGCTGTTCATGGATTCATTTTGAGATTTAATGAATTTGTATAATACTTCTAGATGGTGGATGGATTGTTTGAGGTTGATTGACTTAATGTCATATGCTTATTTGTGATAGTAGCGAGAGGGCCATAGTATATTTTTATTCACTTTAGCGTTACAACTTTTTATTGCTTGCTTGAATGCCAAGATGGCATACAGACCTTTTAAGGTTAAGACTTACAGGTTTACGTTATGATCTTGCTTTGCTCGTTTATATACGAGAGTGACAAATAGGCCTTCTAAAGTTAAAGTATGTTCTTCAAGCATGTGTGTATTGCAACATGTCACTCGCTTACATGATAAAACGGTGAATGGACTATCTTGAGGTAGTGTTAAGCTATACCATTGTAGTAAAGCATATAGGATTTCTAAGATAAATTATCTTCTTGAATTTATTCACTAATAGAAAGAAGGGATTTAATACCACTAAATAGATTTTATAGATGGTACTTTTTTAAATGAACAGCATTTTAGGTATTTGGGATTGGCTTACCAGATATGGCTATCAATCTGCATGCTCCAAATCTAATAACCTTAGGGACTTGATATAGTCTTTCCTAATTTAGCAATAATTTCTCTCTTTCACCAGCTGGTCGACTAGCCTCGCAACATCGTAATACCAGATTGCCTACCTAAAACTACCTGTTCCTAACGCTTTTGTTCTAGGACTTAGAGACTTGATATGCTTTAGCTGCCATTCTAGTAGCGACTTCCTCTCTACTTTCTTTCAACAGATCAAGATTTGTCCTTAAATGTGAATCATTTAGACTATGATTAATGTTGGCTGTTTGGGTATTGTAAATGTTAATTTCTATTGGAATCACTGCCTTTGTACATAGACTAAACTAAAAGGTATGGCTCTATAGCCTGGCGTTCAGTTGTTTTAATTGCTTAGAGTATTCTTGGTTTTTCCTCCGTTCAAGCCCCTTGTGCATCACTTAATTTTTTTTTTGTTGTGGTTGAAGTATATTCTTACTCATAGACTCGACTTATCCATTAAATTGGGATAGGTGACGAAGCTGTGTACTAGGCTGATATAAAATTTGTTGTAAAAGCTTTTCAACTTGTTATCTTCTATAATGAGATTCAGTATCTCAAACTAGTAAATAATAAATTTTTAAATGAAATGTTCTATGGATCTAGTCGTAATTATTGCTACAGTTCCACCTCTATGTACTTAGTGAATTATTTAAAAACTAAATTCAAGAACTTAAGTTGCAATGTCATCAATGAAAAGAGACCCAATATGTCAACTCCCTTTACATAAAAGGGCCAGGGGTTGAAAACTTGTTTAGGTGATTTGATTGGCTGTATTAGTACTTTTACGAATTGTTGGCATTTATTGCAACCTTTTACTAGGTTCGTGTCATTTTTTCTCATAGTTGACTAATAAAATCTTGTCTTAAGGCTTTTTATGCTAATGCCCTACCTTTTAGGTGATTTCCATATACTCATTCATAAATTTCTCTTAGGACATATTTTACTTCATCTAGGTCTAAACACTTGAATAAAGGGAAAGTGAAAGATTGCTTATACAAAACATTGTTGATGATCATATACCTGGTTGCCTTTTTTTTCATTCACTTTTCAATAATGGATCATCAGCTACAACTTGATCTCGAAGGAAAGCTATTATGGGGGCTATTTAAGTGTCACTAGCATTTGTAGTCAACACATGAACTTATCTGTCATAGCTCAGGGTTTTAATAAATTCGACTAGAATCTTTCTTCTATTTCTAATTTTGAGACTATTTGTCATTTTAGAGGTTGAGTCAACTTTAATATTTTTCTCATAAGGGATTTACTCGATGGCTATATCATTAAAAAACTTACAAAGTACTAAAATCACCTTATAATATTTAGTCAATAATTGATTTTTAACCTCATACTATTCGTTAACCTGATTTGCCACCAACCGAGAATCAGTGTAGGCTTTTAAATTGCTGGTTCCTAAAGTTTTCACTAATTCTAATCCTACTATCAATGCTTCATATTCTATGATGTTGTTTGAGGTCTTGAATTTAAAGGACAGACAGTATTGCCATTCATAACCTTCTAGATCAACTACATGGATTCTAGTTCCTTACTTATCTTTTCCAAATGATCCATCCATATAGAGTGTCGAAACCTTGATGTTGTCATTCTGGATATTATGGATTTGCATCGACCTCTTTAATGCTAGAATTCTCATTATTATTAACTAGCAGGGATGATCATGTTTCAACGAGAATTGTGAATGAGCATTTTGTGAGAAAGTTAGCTAGTGTTTTTGCTTTAATCACCCTTTCGGGACTATAAGTTAGTCTGAGCTTGTTGAACTCTAAATTTTGTCTAGTCATTCATCCAATAGAGAGTTGACTTTTGTAGCATTTTTTAGGAGTTGATTAGTAAACATTGTGATAGGGCGCGCCTAAAAATATTGCCTCAACTTTCATGTGGCCATAAAAAAATATGTCTACTAACCTCTCAATCTTATCATGATTGGTCTCTCTCGCTTGGAATACCTATTAATATAGTAGATAGGAAGTTGTATTCTATTGTTATTTTTTATTAGAACGGTTGCTATGGTTTGATCAAATGCAACCAAGTACATAAACAAGTGCTCGCTACGCTCGGGGTTCGCCAATAATGGTGGTGAATAGAGGTAATATTATAATCCTTCAAATACTTGCCAGCATTCATCTGTCTATTTATACCTAGTGGCTTTTTGAAGTAATTTAAAGAATAAAATGGAATGATTTAGTACAGCTACTCTGTTTGTCCATCTTTGTACTTTTTTTCTTCACTTGGTGAAGCCATTTCAGTGATTGTTTCTATTTTCTTTAAGTTTGCTTTAATTCCTCGTAAAGATAAGATGAAGCCTAGGAATTTCGCTACTGCCACTCTAATTATGCATTTCTACAGATTAAGTTTCATATTTTACTTCTGTAAGACCCAAAAAGTCTTATTAAGATTTTCAATATGTTGTTTAATGAAGGTGTTTTTTACCAAAATATCGTCAAAATACACTTCCCCTGGATCGCTCGATTTGGTCTTTGAAAAGTTTGTTAAGTAGAAGCTGGTAAGTAGCCCTTACATTTTTAACTTGAAAGACATTCCCTGGTAATAAAAGGTCCCATCTTCAGTGATGAAAGCTATTTTTACCTAGTCTATTAGGTTCATCTTGATCTGGCTATATCTTGAAAAACCATTTATGAAAGAAAGGAACCTATGACCAGCTGAAGTGTTGACCAGGTGGTTAACTGCTAGCAATGGATAATTGTCTTTAGGGTAAGATTTATTCAAATCAATGAAGTCGACACATATTCTCCATTTACCATTAGCCTTTTTGACCATTACTGTTGCAATGTATCTTGACCTAAATCACTTGGATGGTGCACGTGACTTAAAAGTTTACTTTTGTGATATTATTTGAACAAGATTTGGATTAAGAATGATAAGATAAAGTAAGGGAAGAACCATCGGACGAATTGCTCATCCAACTAGTTTTGGATGGCCACTATGAAATGGCTAAAGACTTGGGGTTGCAATCGGTCATTTGGGCTAAGCATGATCAAATACCTATCAAAATCAATATTTTAAGTTATGAAACTCAAAATATTAACTTTATGGTCTACGTAGTCCAAAGATTCATCAGTTGTGTTTAGGAGTTGGTTATTCATAGGGGTGTACAAACAGACCCATGATGCCCAAAATCAATACCTGCTAGCTACGTCTTAACTTAGTTTTGATTTTTTTAGTTTTGACTTGTCATTATTTTGATATAGTCCCTTTTTAATGCATAAATTTTGTATAAATAAGTAAAATAGGGTTTTAAAGAAAATTTAAATCTTATATGCACTCCAAAAAGGTAGGGAACATAGGGATTTTTTTTTAGTAAGAAAGGTCTCTAGATTTAATTTTGAAAATCGATATTCAGTGTCAAGCACTAGAGAGATACCAACATGGAACATTAGCTTGTAATTTTCAAAAAAAATTTGGAAATATGAATGCAAAATGGATACCACAAAGAGAAACGTGTTAGTAAGACAAAAAGAATATAATAAATATTATATAAAAACAAACACACAAAAAGTAAGAAAATGAGGGATGGTTGGAATGTATCTTGTAATTGCTTTCGATTATTGAGGAATAATTGAAATGACAATTTTTAGACACATTTGGATCTGGTCTTCGCTTGAGGTGCGAAAAAAAATTTGATTAAAAGGCTTAAGGATGAGAGAAAAGAGATTTGGATTTTAAGTGAAGTTTTAAAAGTAAGGTTAGATTATTCCCTCAGAAAATAGGTTTGAAGTATCCCCTAAGGTATAAATTTTGGTAATTTTGGAAAAGAATGTTTTTGGATAATTTTTGATGAAAATATAAGTTGTATATTAAAACTGATGATTTAAATGAAAGATAAAAGTTAATTTTGGAAAGCGTTTGTGCCGTGATTCGAGCTTAACGGGACCCATGTTAAGACACATGACTTTATGAGGAATTAATCGAATGCAATTCAAGGCATTTAAATACCTTGAAAAGATGGTTCGAGAAAATTCAATTGATTTTCTTAAGTCTAAAACCCGGGGATAGCACTGCACTATCCACCTTTTCTAATTTATTCTAAGCTGGTCTGAAGGCTTTAGGGGGCCAAAAAGATACCGTTAAAAAGGTAGCTTGACAAAAATGAATGTAGAAATATTATAAAAATCCTAGAAAATCTTTTTTTGGGAAGAATTAATTTTTTAAATTCATGTTTAGTTTAGTACTGAAAGGAAATGCAAGGAAATAGGTGCCACAAAATTAAAAATATCATCTCGAAATCATTCAGAATCGTTAGATCACAAACAATGCTTTTTCAAAAAAAAAATTTCATGTCGTTTTTGGAAAAATATTGAAAAATCCACAAAAATCATATGATGGTCGAAATGGCCTAAAGAGAATTTGAATTGCTAATTTTAAGGGTTCCAGACAATGAAAGTTTTAAAAATCATAACTCCCTCATCCAAACTTATCCAAGAGCAAGCAAGGTATCGTTAGAAAGGTAATTCGATGCCCTTTAAGAGAAAAAGATCAAGAAATTCAAAAAAATGTTTTATGACTTGAAAATGATTTTTCAATTTAAGGACATAATGCTGCTAGGGTAAAATAGGAGTGCTTTTCTATTTTTTAAGTTTCCTAGGACTAGGCTCAAGTTATGAATATCTGAATGTCCATAACAAAAAGGGTTAGTGACAATATCTTCAGAAGATTATTCCTATAATCCTGAAGTAGTTTGTGTTCATGGAATAGCCTATTATCCAAGTTTCTAACAAAAGGGCATTAAACCTCAAAATCAAGGCATAAACACTTTAGGATAAGCTAAAAGGAATTTTATTTTGAAAATCTGATTATTAAGCCTTATTTGACCATTAATCTAAATATAAATCTTGATTTACCCTACGATTGGAGGGCCAATTAGTGAAAACATTAAGTCTATATTAACCTCTATTTATTGGAGGTAACATAGACCCAACTTGGCAAAATTTTAAAAAAAATTCCAAGCAGACAAACATAAAAGAAAATCATCAAGAAGGCATCTTTAATCATATAGAGCATGTAAACAATGACATCTATGGTAAACATGTGCTGGAGTAAATAAGAAGGCAAGATTTTTATCACATTAAACATAATATAAATGCAAGAAAACAAGAAAAATGCATGAACATTTAAGAGGATGCTTATGACAACATGAAAAATGGTAAAAACATGTTAGAAATATTTCCATGGTATGAAAGAAATGGTGAAAGATTTTTACAAAATTAAAGACATTATTTTTATGCCATCAAGCTAACACAACATCATTAAACTTAATAGAATGTCAAAGCATCTTGAAATAACAATGCATCATCAAGTTTTATGCATGAATGATGGTGGAGAACCCCAAAAATTAATGAAACAGTGGCTGTTCTCATATGAGCAAAGAAAAATATGACTTTTAAGCATTTAAGTTCGTCAAAGCATCATAACCTCAAAATCTCATCAAAACAAACTAAAAAGTACATGCTTTCCTAAGAAGGTCATGGTCTCATGGAGTTCGGTTAACTAAGATGGCATGAGATATGTTTAAATACAAAGAAATAAAGAGAAATGTGTAGAAAATATACCAATAAATCTTGCAAAAGACCTTTTTCCTTTATCAACTAAAAGTTGTGATTTTTGTTTTTCTATTGTTTTTCAAAGTGTTTTAGTTTTTGGCTCATTCTTTTTTCTTTTATTTGCTATAGATGACTAAAAAGAAGTGGCAAAGATGAGCTTTGAGGTAGCACTTGGATGGCAATAAGTTTTGTGATGAAATGAAGTGGGAAATAAGGGCTTTTGAGAGGTTTTCGAGGGTTTCTTAGATGAGCTACGAAAATGAGAAGTGTTTCTAAAAAATCTAGTCTTCTTATGTGTCTAGAGTTTTTTTGCTAAGCCAAAGTTTGCTTTTTTCTAGACACTTGATCAGACAAGACTTAGGAGAAAAAAATGAAGGCATTTTAAAGTTTTCTTCATGTACCATGCAACAGCCTTGGGTACTATGCTCAGCTATCTTGATTTTCATTAGCTTTGGCAGCCAAGGTAGTGAAGCAAAAAGGTTTAGAAAGTCTATAAGTGGGGAAAAGCCAAGCATGCCCCTAAACAAACTATGTTTTTCATAAAATTCATTCGATTTTCTTGTCATTTTTGGCTTAAAAAATTCATTTGATCTAACCATAAGTCTAATGCGGAGGCTTGGTATAAATTTTGATGATTTTTGGTGCCTAAAACATAGCCAAAATCAGAGTCTTAATGTTACGGTGCAAAAGGATATGTCATGAACTGGGCCATTATGCCTTGGTGGATTGATACAATGCATTTTATATTGATACTTAGAGCAAATTTTGCCTAAATGTATCGATACATTAAGCCTGGTATCGATAAAAAAGCTTGTGTATTGATACATTTGGCCAAAAATCATGATTTTAAGCTAATGCCAAGCCTAGTATTGATACAGCAAGCCAGTGTATCTATATATGAAGCAAATCATCAATACAATGACTTGATGTATTAATATATGAAGCAAAGTATCGATACCCTAACATGTTGCATCGATACAACCTATGAAATTTGAATTTTTGATGACATAGAGGCCTTGTATCGACATGTCTGGAACCTATATGATACATACATGAAAAATGTCAATTTTATGCACCTTTAGCTTTTTGAACACCTTACCTAAGTTGGGAATGATGGGAAACTAAGCCATGCTGATTCAAATGACTTTGAAGAGCCTCAAACGATAACCTTTAATGTTTTGGATGTTGACCCGAACACAATGGGGTATCTGAAATCACTACATTTGCCAACCACTCTGGGTAAAATACTTCTCTAATGTAACCCGTAACTAGCAGTTTATTGGTTTCTTCTTTGGTCGCTTGGACTTTTTCTAGAGTAAACTTACGTTTTTTTATTTCATTAGCCTTAGGGAGTGCACTATAACACCGGTGTCGATACCTAGCATGTTAGAAATTGATAAGGTAAAGAAGCTTGTGTTTTGGCATAGAAAGTTCGATAGATCATGCTTCACTTTTTGCTCTAATGACCCTTATTATTGTGAGGAGGTTTGAATCAAAAGGATAAAAAAGTATTTTCATTATTTTTTTGGTTATTTAGGGCATAGAATGATACAGGTCATCTTTGCCATCTAAACTTTTTGACTGTTAGGGCATCAAGGCTGATTAGTGTGATCATGTTGATAAGCATCCTACTTCCTGACAGCTCCTCATGATTATCACTCAAATTGCTTTTAACTTTCCTCATTAGCTCTATGGACATAAGATGACATTGTCGAATGGTAGTTTGGTCGGCTTTGAAGTACCCAATTCCCTTAGGTGTTAGAAATTTTACCATTAAGCAGTACACCATTGTGATCAATTTGGCTTTCTTTGTTACTGATTGCTTCAATATCACATTGTAGTAGTGATTGATCAATAACCAAGAAATCCATCTTTGCTATAAATGTATGCTTGCTATCACCAAGGTTTACTAGAAGGGTTATTGTCTTTTTAACTGCATTAACTGACTGGTGAAACTGTATATAGGCAAATAAGGCCTTAGATCATCAGCACGATACCCCATCTTTTAAAGATGTCTCATTATAAGATTTCAATAGCACTATTATTACTAATTAATATTCTGTCAACTAGGTAATCACTTATAGCGGTTGATACGATGATTTAGATTATTTCTATTGTCGGTATCGTTGTCGTTGAAGATTACTTCCCAATTATCTTGCCTTACCCTTTTAAGATAAATGTTGACCACCATAACAAGTCTAAGGTGCAACTTCTTTTTGGATTTATTGCTCATCCAATCTTTATTAGACCGATGATGAAGTTTATGGTACTAAGTATTGGGCGCTTTCTTGCAACTTCATTGCCATGCCTGTTTGATGGTTGTGAAGTACTCGGATTGATTTTGTCTTTTTTGACAAAATGCTTGATTTCTCTTTTTTTTTTTTGGTAATAAGGCTTTAATGTTATTTTTTAGGTTAATGCACTCTTTTGTAACTAGCTAATGTCCCATGAAATTCGTAGTGCTTTTAGGGGTTTCTGTGGCTTTTTTTCCCTTTCAATGATAGTGGTCATTTGACCAAACAATCTCTCGTAATGGCACGCAATATCTATTTCTAACTAGCATTAAGTGTGGTGTAAGTGTTAAACTTACGGTTGGCAATCCTAATGTCGTTAACATATATAAAATTTTACACTTTTTCATAAAGTTAATGCAGCTTTGTCAGTTAGCCATCAATAAGGGCATACTTCATATTTTTATAGCGAACAACTGAAATAAAGGCTTGGATAGCCTATTCATCATTTAATTCATGGACTA
The DNA here is from genome assembly GCA_038381775.1 of Adansonia rubrostipa. Taxonomy (NCBI): domain Eukaryota; kingdom Viridiplantae; phylum Streptophyta; class Magnoliopsida; order Malvales; family Malvaceae; genus Adansonia; species Adansonia rubrostipa. The sequence goes on along the minus strand of JBBYHM010397498.1, from coordinate 43,599 downwards.
CCAATTTAGCTATGTTAAAATACTTGACATGCTCTTGGATTGTTTTTCTTGGAATTTTGCTTCACAGCTATTAGGTTGGCCGCAGTTCTAGCCATTATATGGCAATTTTTGAAATGGGCTAAAAATTATCTACCCAATTGATCAAAGTTCATAACTGAACCTGGCTTTAAGGAATACCCTTATGTTCTTGTTGGTCCACGAAGAGTGGTAGGGAAAACTCAATATTAGATTGTATTTGGGACATCTCATAGATTGCAAAATGGTCGAAAATGGTTTAAATGATTAGCGAAAGCTTGATTTTATTTGGAATAGGTACTTAGCAGATGACTAAAGACAAGGGATTATGTTCATCATCGAGCCATTCCTAGTCATCTTTATAGGATTTGCCTTAAGCTTTTAATTTCCTTAAACGCTGCTACTTGGTTTGCCAAGGGCAGATCTGGTGTTAGGTGTATATGTTTCTCAGGCTTTCCTTGTCCCGTTTCTCTTTGCTCATTTGATCAACTTTTGTTGGGGGCCAATTATGAACTTTCTTGATCTTCTTGTTCTCAAGGTTTGTTGGTTGATCAAGTTGGTTTTAGTTTCTTCTGTTTTGGTGTGGATGTACTTGATTTTGGCAATTAGCCTATGCCTGGAGCAGTTGGTTTGCCATAGCGACGGGTTGGTTTGGTTAAGTAATAGATGATGGGGCGTTGGCTTTTAAAAGCGTTTCCTACAGATGACGCCAATTGTTGATACAATAATGAAGGTAGATGGATCAAGGATGATTGGTTGATTCTTCAATGGAGGATCCGCAAGACAAAAGAGGCTAGAGAATGTCGAAATTTATGCTCCAAGATACACTTCGATGCCTAAGTCAATAAGGACAAGGGGATGCAAGATAATTAAGTAGTCAAGTATACTACTGTATCGAGCCTAGGATTTTGAGAGAATACTCTACCTTATATAGTTTATTTATGTAACTTAAAGTTGCGAGCCCTAAGGTAGACTTACACTTAAGTGGGCTTTTGGCTATATAGATACCTTGGGCCCACATGTGCTAGCTGCCATGAATAATTACATCATGATTAAAGTTGTATTGAAAACTAATGAAATGAAACCTAATGAAAAAGGATCTTATTATCTCGTAAATAATTAGATACCAGTAATGCTGTTAAAATTAGTCTTTATAGTAATAAAGATTATAATTTGATGATATAAACCATTAAATTTGAGGAAAAAAAATTAAAAAATTGATTATTTGAGTTAAGATTAGACCTACCCATGAGTCAGATCATTTGACCTACTCAAATTAGATCGGGCTTAGATTTAATTTAAAATATAAATATTAATACAAAAATAACTCTTTAAGTATTTTATTATTTTAAAATTTCAAATAATAAAAGAAAATTTCAAATCTGTTTGACTTGAATCGAGCCTAAATTTATAAAATAGTCATGATTTGAATCCGATTTTGGCTCGAACCAATTTTTATATACCTCTAGTCTAGAGTAGGATTATGCATACTATGTTGACAAATTTAAGTTTTTTTTTTTTTTGAAAAATTATTGCCAACTTTTTAAAGTTGACCTAGTAAAACTAAATATAGTTATATGAATATGATATAAAATAATTAAAATATAATTCGAATATACAAATATGTCAATATCAATATGATATGAATTATTACATATCGAAAATTTATATAATTATAAAATACTTTAAAAATAATTATAAACAAAATAAAACACTTAAATATGATAAAAATACATAAATTAACATATTTAGTTTTTCTTTTTTTTTCATAGTTTTCACTAAAAAAGGAAAGAAAAAGGCTAATAAACAACTAAGTCTCGATAGATTTGGTGTTAGAAAATTAAAAAAAGAAGTAAGAAAAGGAAATACTATTATTAAATTAAAATCGTTTTGAGACGTGTGGAATAATTTTTTCAGGGTTTTAATGTACTTCGAAAATACAACAAAACTCTTAACTTCTAAGTGGAATAGTGAAAATGACTAGACAAGAAAGTCTTTTATATAGATAACAAATAGATGCATTTTTTAATAAGGTATCCTTTTATAAAAATTATATTAGTTTATAATAACTTTGCATGTAAAAGTTATATCTTTACAAAATAACTTTATAATATAAAAATTATGTATTTATAACACACTAAATCATGAATAATTATATATTCTATAAAGATAACTTTTTTAAAAATATAAAAAAAATTATCTATCGATATTTTAAACTATTAACGGTTGGTTCATTCAAGAGCTCTAGGCAATGACTATTGACAAAACCAAAAAGTGAACGTTTTCCACCCCTTTCTTTCGATTTCAACAATTACACCCCAAGCCAGCCAAGGGGCGCCATGACAAGCTGATATGACGTATATCAGCTGAGATCCTCCTTCCATACGTACGCCACCACCCTCATCTAAAAAATTGACTTTTTGTTTTAGGTTACATGAATGTTGAAAACATACTGTATAAAATATCTCAATCTGCAATAACAAGACCTGATAAATAAAGGATGGGGAAAAAAATCCCATGCTATGAACAATGAGCACAAAACAGATCAGAATCCAGCCAACTCGAAGAAGCTCCAATAATTATTTTCAAAGATGCTTTCTTGACCCAAAAAAAAGGAAGAAGAAAGGCCAAGACAAAAAGATTCTGGCTGACTACTTTTTGGGTTCCAACAAATTAATAAATATATATAAACACACACACACGCACACACGAAGCTTTTCAAAATTCTATGAAGTTCTTTTTGAGTAAACACTTGAAGGTTAATTAGAAGGGACTGCAACTCATCTCAAGCCTTAGTAAAGTACAGATTATGGTGATTTTCTGGTTGGAATTAATTAAGCTAGCTTTTTTTAATAAAATTCAGCAAAGCGCTACTCAGTGCTTCCTAATCCACCTCGCCCAACCCTAAAAGTAAAAAACAGGTTGGTTTATGCTTTCAAGATTTAAAAAATCGAGTAGGAGGATCAGCCCATCAGATTTATGATTTTTAATGGAATCAATTAATTAGATTAATATATATTTAATTAAAAAATATTGAATATGATACATTAATAGAAATATGTATTTAATTTAAATTTAAAAAATTAAAAATTTAAATTTTATTACTTACAAATAAAAATTGTAAAAATTAATAAATAATTTAATTTTTTTTAAAAATAATACAAATATTCAAAATATACTTAAATTTATATATCACGCCGGATCAAATAATGCAGCGATTTAAATCCATCTGACCAACAAGTCAGGTTTCAAATTTTTTATGCCATTGTTGCTTTCTTTATCACATCAGTCAAAAGTGTCCCAAAGGTCGCCTTATTTGTTTATCTTCCTCGTTTGTCGTCTGGTCGGCCGGACTTTGAAAACAAGAACAGACACTGCTTTCTATTATATAATAATATAATAGTTAACAGGAGATGGCTTGTAGATGGCTGTCAGATCGGGAGATGTCGCTTTCAATTTGAATAATAATAATAATAATAATAATAATAATAAAATATGCTAGTAGTAAACATATACAAAATATTGCGAGGAAGTAAAATTTTATCCCACTTAATATTATTATTCACATAATTTTTAAAATTAAAAATTATTTTTTATAATAAATATAATATTAAATAGATAAAAAATTTTAATTTTTGTTTTCAAATTATAGTTTATAACTTAAATTAAAAAATTAAAAAATTAGAGCTTTATTATTTTAAATATTTTTTTAACATTCAACTTCTAGAAATTTTTTTTCAACAATGTCAAATATCTAAAAATTTTTAAATTATATTTTTAATATATTTTTTAAATATATAATTTTTTTAAACTTTTTTAAAAAATAATGCTAAACTAAATTTTATCAGTTCATTGTTTAGAAAAGTTAGAGTTACGTTTTGAGGTTAAATTACAATATAAATTTTTTTATATTTCTTACTTTAATTTTAAAAAATTATTTAATATTAATATTTATATATTTTTATAATTACATTTAAATAAAATATAATTTTATTAATAAATAATAATTTAAATTAAATTAAAAAAAATCAAATTCAAAATATGTCAGTTCAGGACAGCCCGGTAAACTAAAGCAGTTGGCATCTGACCACGATGCAGAGAATTACGCCACTTCCTTTCTTTTTCTGTCTATTTATTGCTTGACTTGAAAAAAAAAAAAAACGAAAAAAGAAAAAAGAAAAATCCTCTTCAATGACCACAACTGTGCCCCCATCCATCGCAATCATGGGGCAAAATCATTGGTTAAAATTGAGGACCACACAGCCTATTTATTTTCAAATTATATGAGAGTGTCAGGGCGCCTTTAAGTTTCATTTTTTTTTATTTTGCCATTTTTGACCGTCACCATCTTTCCCAGCTAATTTTTATTTCGTCACATATGCTTACATCATATTATTTCTTGTTTTCTACATCTTAACTATTTCTCTTATTTCATAATTTACGTTTGCACTTACTATATATAAGTTTTATTCACTTGATGCTACATTAGTAAGCGTGGAAATTTGGTCAATGCCCTAAAATATATTTGATAGAACAATGAATCCATTATTATTTTATATAACTCATATAATTTTATATATAGAGGTAAGTAAATAATTTTATAAAATTATATTGGATAAAGTTAACATACATATATATTATTTATGTAATCTCAAATTAAGTAGTGAATAGAATAACAACTATTATTTCTTAAGACGTAAGTACATTATCAAACTTTGTTAAATTTTTATATTAATTTTTTTCTTTTAGATTTTCATAATTTCTCGATTCATAAATTCAAGAGCCATCACATACAAAAAAAACTTGTCGACAATAATTGATGCTCCATTGGAGTTATTATTATTGACAAAAAATACTGATGAAAATTTTTTGCTAATATTTTCAAGTCGGCAATGCCGACTCCATTGGTCGTTAGAAAAAAAAAATAAAGGTATCATAATGAAATTACTGTTACCTACTGTTACCGACGGAAGTTTTTGTTATTAAAATTTATTCGGTTGGTAAATAGTTAATGTTTTGTTTTTATTTTAATTCAAACGATAAAATTTTATAATATTTTGTCAGTAAAATTATTATCAACAAAGAAAACCCAGTCGATTATAATTATTTTGCATTCATATGCAATGTTATTTGTTTTTTTAATAATTAATTTCTTTTTTTAACTAAATTTGACATTTTTCATAATATTATTAAAATACTAACATAGAAAACATTAAACACTTTATTTCGACGCTAATGGAAAAACAATATATATGCTAAGCATTCTTCCTACAGTTAGGTCTAATTTTTTAATCCGTACAGAAATATAGTGTATATATATATATATATATATATATATCAATTTAAGTCCTAAAATTTTTAGGTTCAATCAGGTATGATATTTTGGTTATTTAAATTTGGATTATTTTGGACTTACTTTAATTAGATTGGACACTCAAGTTGTTTGTATTTGGGTCTTTTGAGTTCAATTTATTAATTTTAAGATTAAATCAAATTTAAATAAATTATTTAAATGGAGTCAAATTTAATTAAAATTTATTAAAATATAAAATAAATATAAAAAATTAATTTTTAATAATAATAAATATCAATTTGACTTGATTATCAGATTCAAGCCTAAGTAATATGTAATATCTATCTCAAATATCATTAATAACAGTTGTTATATCTACTAAGAGATAAAGGCTAAAAAAAATTTTGTTTTAGGAAATAAACATTAAATGATTTTTTTGGAAAATTTTCAAAAATGAATTTTTAAGGAAAATTGGAAATATCAATTATCCTTTAAAATGTCTTGAATAACGATGATTAGTAGGATATTGTTAAAAGAAATGGGGTGTCTTAAAAATCACTTTGCATAGATGAGTTTTTGTAAAACTAATCATTCACAAATAACTGCCAAATTTTTCATTTCCTGAAAAAGCAAACCAAGAAAAATGGAAAAATTTCAAATTAATTTATGTTTGCATTTTTTATTGTTTGCATCATTTGCATTCATGAGAATCATAAATATGAATGTGAATCTTAAATGATGAAACTTTAAGGAATTAACGAATAATGATTCTAGTAAAACTCTGAGGTGAGAAGATTGCTTTAAATACTAGCAAAAGCATGGACGTATTTAGTGAGACTTTTTAATATAAAAGTTTTATTCGTTTAAAAAATATATTTGTTTTTATAAAAGAAGAAAATGTTCTTTTTAAAAAAATAATTTTTATTAAAATAAATTACGAGAATCATTTTTAAATATTAATATTAATATTAATATTAAGACCATTTTATTAAAGAAAAAATAACATATGATTAATTGGTATTATTTTCTTAAATGAATGCCGTGCACCTTCGATATGAAAGTATCTTGGTCACTCTAAAGGACTTAGTTTTATGATGAATTATTAAAATATCCTCAACATATACCTTTAACGTAAAAGTATCTTGTTAGCCCTAAAGGACTCGATGTCATCATGAAGGGATGAGCCTATTCTTAATACGCAGCTTTGACATGATAGTATCCTAGTGACCCTAGAGAACCCGATTCTAAGGTAAATTACTAAAATACCTTTAATGTTTACATTCGACATGAAAGTATCCTGATAACTCTAAAAGACTTGATGATGTGAATTGACAATAATACCCTTGTTGGGGAACTTAGATATCGAGTATGACTGAAAATGTAAAAATTGCTAATAGATTTCTAGATTTCTCAAAATTGCACTTTGACCTCAAATTGACTGAAAATGCTAGAAATGTTCCTAACATGCCAAAAATACCCTAGATGGGTAATTTGACATTGAAGTGACTCATTTAACCTAACATACAAGTCTTTATTAAATGACTCCAAACTTTTCTAACTTTTCAATTTAATCCCCAATTGAAATAAAATGCATAAACAAACATCAAAAACATCAAAATCAACATGGAAAATTTATCGAAAATCACTAGAATCATTTGGCAAAGTACCTTTGGCCTTGGAATAAGTTTTTAAAATTTTGCAGCACATTAACCTCCAAACTTTCTAAAATTGAAAAAAAAAAAAACTCTAAAAGGCTAAAAATGGAGGATTACACTTAAACATGTAAAAATATGAATGAAAACACCCCTAAGGGTTCCATAAAGCATTCTACCAAGCTTGGACGCCTTGGAAAAATTTTTGCACTTTTGCCATTTGGTCTTTATATTTTCCGTAATTATAAAATGGCCTTAAAAAGCCAAAAATCACTTCACTAAATAACCTCTACAAGCTTGAAAACACCCATTTAATTACTAAAAAATTTTTGGGAAAATTAATTTTAGGCCTCACAACTTCTAATCATTACAAAATAGTCCTAAATGCAATCAAAACAAACATGAAAATTTATCCAAAGGAACCGTCATATTCGACCTTCATTAAGAAAACAAGAATAATTTTTTTTTTCTCAACACAGCTTCATGAATAACAAAATAAACATATACCCTAATTTCTTCCAAGCTCAAATATGCATGAAATCATGAAAAATGAATACATTAACATACTTTATCAACAATCTAGATGAAAATACCAAGGACAAAACCACAAAATTATGTACATACTAAGGTGATATCATCTCCACAAAGAAATATATATTTTCTTGATGAAAATCAAATTATTATTAAGAAAAATAAAATCTAACAAATAAATTAAGAAAAATAAAATCTAACAAATAAATCAAACCAATTACCTTGGCCGAATTTCCATTTTTTTTCTTTTTATTTTGATTTTATCCTTTGGTTGATATTTTATTTATATAAGGATTACTCAAATTTTTTTGTCGTTTTGTCTTAATCACCATGTATGAGTCACAACCTAATCCCATAGGTTTCATCATGATTTAGATAAGTTTAAACTAATGGAATAATTAGGATTAGATTAAATTAGTTAAGGAAAAATTCAATTTCAACGAAATTAATTCTCATGTAACTAAATTATCAATTTTTAAAATTAAAATAAACAAAAGCAAAATTTTGTAGATGAAGAAATAAATAAAATAAATAAAACTATAATTGAAAAAAACATCTTAATTGGAAATTCCATGATTAAATTTTATCAAATTAAAGTTATGTATTCAAGAAAAATTTTCACATTTTAAATTCAATTAGGAATTTAATTAAGTTGGAGGTCCAACTAAATATCTATATAAAAATTTTTATCCAAAAATTAATAAAAAATTTTAGAGAGAGAAAAAGTTATTAGGCTTTGTTGAAAATTTCAAATGGGCTTGTTGAAAATACTATAGGCTTGTTGGAAAACAAAAATGGGTTTATTGGGTTTGTTGGAGAATTTATGGACTTTAAGGCCCATTAATTAAATTTGAAAGTATTAAGCCTATTAAATGGAAAATTTTTCTTGGTCCATAAAAATAAATAAAATAAATGAGAAAATATATAATGTGTGAAAACTCAAATAAAAAATTCCATAAAAGGATTCCAAGTGTAGAAAACCAATTAAAAAGACTTTTTAAGAAATTGGAAGAAAAATGTCTAAAAACAAGAAAATTCTAAAAGATGGGGGCCTAAAAAGAAATTTAATGGACTATTTAAAACATTAATCAACAAGAAAAAAGGATGAAAACCGAAAGTGTGAAGAGAGTTTTATTAAAAAATTTCATGAGCAGGAAACTTGTTGTACTATTAAAAATTCAAAATGAATAAATAAATTTGACAACTTGACACCTTATGGTATAAAAAGTCAACATGGATTTTTTCTTGAGCATTTTAAATTTTTTGAAGTAAGTATCGGCATAAGTACTACGCAAGTATCGATGAAAATATATGATGCTTAACTCCAAAAATTTCACAAAAAATCTCAAAAAATCCCTAAAAATAATAAATTTGACCATGATATCATATCTAAAATTAAATTTCAAAATTTGACACGAAAGTATTAAAAAGTAATTTTTCCTTTGTATTCATCTTTTTTATCCGAGCTTTGTTTTTTATGACCTTTGAAATTGTATTTTTTTGTCACGTGCATGAACAGCCATTTAGGCATGACTAAATAGGTCTTGAAATGCCCAGTGTGCCTGAAGGAGGTCGACTCCCAGTGGGGCAGTTGCTAGGTTCTTAGTCTTAGATATTTCAAATTGTTGAAGGAAGGGCTCAAACGAAATTAGGTGTCTAAAACTACCTCTTTTTAGCCGTTGCTGAAAATCAAGAACAGGGCAAAGCCATAGATAACTTTTCGATCAAGCGGTAAAGTTTTAAAAAATAAATTTAAATGAATGTACGGTGAAGCAAAAAAGTTCTACTAGGAGATTTGAAATCAAAAAAAGAATGGCCAAGGGTGAAACCTTCTGCCAAACATGTAACTAGGGAGAAACCTAAGTAAAAAAAAATTGACTAAGGCAAAACCATGACAATCAATGAGGTGATAGGGTAGAACCTAAGTCGAAAGAGTTGAATCTAAGTTGAAAAGATTAACTAGGTTGAAACCTAAGTTGAAAGGGTTGACCAAGGTGAAACCATAACAGCCAAAGAGGCTACCATGGTGAAGCTTAAATCGAAGGGGTTGATTAAAGTGAAACCTAAGTCAAAATGGCTAACCAGGGTAAAACCTAAGGTTACCAAGGCAAAATCTAAATTGCAAGGGTTGACCAAGATGATACCGTGATAGTCAAGGGGATGACCAAGGTAAAACCTAAGTCAGGGTGAAAAATTTAACTTGGGCAAAACCATGATAATAAAAAAAACTAGGATGAAACCTAAGTTGAAAGATTTGACTAGGGTGAAACCATAATACTCAAATGTAATAACTAAGGTGAAGCCTAAGTTGAAAGAGTTGATCAAGGAAAAAGCATGATATTCAAAGAGGTGACCAAGGTGAAACTTGAAAGGGTTAACTAGGGTGAAACCATAATAGTCAAAAAAGTGACCATGGTGAAACATAAGTCAAGACAAAAAATTTAATCAAAGCAAAACCATGATAGTTAAAGAAAAGACCGTAGTGAGACCTTAGTTAAATGGATTGACTAATGTAAAACCATGATAGTTAAAAAGGATGGGCCAAATACACCAGGCTTACAATATGGCTAGCTACGTTGAACTTTTATATGTCAGTGTAAATTTTGACTGGGATAAAAACATCAGTGAATTTTAGGTTTACAAATTTTATTGCAAATTTTAATTGGGATAAAACAATTAGCTACTTTTAGACTTTCAAACTTTAATGCCAATTTTAACTAGGATGAAACCATCAACTACTTTTGGGCTTTTTCATTTTAATACCAATTTTAACTAGAACAAAACCATTAGCTACTCTTGGGTTTTCTTATTTTAATGCCAATTTTGATTGGGATGAAACTATCAGCTACTTTTGGGCTTTCTCATTTTAATGTCAATTTTAATTGGGATGAAACCAATCAGCTACTCTTAGGCTTTTTGGTTTTAATAAAAATTTCAATTGGGATGAAATCATCGCTACTCTTAGGCTTTTTGGTTTCGAAACTTCTAAATGTCTTTCATGGGAATTTGAAGGATGTGAACACTTCATGATGCGAATGCTAAGAGTTATGCATGATGCAAATGTCTCTTAAAGTGATGCAAATTAGATGTAGACATAAGTATGTAATGTCCTTTTGAACAAATGCAATATTTTATGCTACATGAATTAAATATCATAAAAACAATTACTATTAAGAATTTAAATTGCTAAAGGGCAAGCTCATGTTTGCACCATGAAATCTTTTTGTAATCTTAACTTCAGGAACCTGAGAATTCTTTAATTTTTCCTAAAAGGTTACTAAATTTTGAATTAATATTTATCAACTCAAAGATACAACTTTATGCAGTTGGATAAGAGTCAATATTTCACTGCTTGAAGCACAGTTACAAACTCCTATTGAAATTATAAAAACTAACAAAATTCATCTAATTTTTAGGATTTACTAAATGATACCACATTTTCTTTTAACCTAGGAAGGGATTTACTTGATCAAAATTTATGAAAATTGTGAAATAGTTCTGAACATGGATTTTCCATTATCAAGGGCAAGAGACATGTCATCTTTACTTTTTGGAAATATGGTTGACGAACACCATTTGGACATCTTTTGAATGAGATGAGAAAATGAATTTAAAAGCACAAATGGGCTAGCATTGCTAAAATTTGATTTGAAGAAATTTATACAACAAATTCGAGGTTCATCATGACCAAGTTCAGGTGGATTTTCTTTATATGAGAATTCTTTGAGATACGAACAATCAAGTTACAACATTCATTTAATCCTTCAATGCAATAGCTCGACAGGTGTTTACTGACTATGCTAGTAAATGCCAAGTCTTAAAAGGGTTAATTTGGATGGCTTTTTAGAAGCAATCGTTCCTAAGTTATGGTATAAAAGCTTTGAAATATTGACTTGAAAGGAATCAATATTTGGGAATTTGATTTAACCTTTTGCTACTATTATGAAATTTCCAAAGGTTTGGAACATTTTTAGATTAGCATGGAAGAGTTCTTTTCCTTTACTAGCTACCTTTGTTGGCTAGGTGTGATTCTAAAGCCTTTGAGTTTATTCTAAACTACCTTTTTAGGTTTACACCCTTAGAACTTTATTCATTTTTCTCTTTTTCATTTCTTTTTCTTCTTTTTTTTCTTTTTTTTTCTTTCTTTTTTTTTCTTTTTTCCCTTTCTAATTGATTGCCCCCTCATATTCTTGAGGACTTAAAATTCATCCAAAAAATAGAATTTTCTAAGAGCTTCCTAAGAATGGCTCAATAGCTCGAAGAGTTATGTTTGATCAAAATTGTCTTTGTAGGTATGTAACTTAGGCTATGGTTCACAGTTTAGGAAGAAAAGGATAGATAGGCCTAAATCAAGTGTTTAACAGTAATTGGATCAAAGATTATTTCTCTTCAAACAGAAATCAATCTGGCATGTTTTTCAAGATAAAACACATATTTGTCTCTTCATTTTTCCCAGTTTTCATTTTTCTTTGCTTCTCTCTACTTATTTCTTTATCTGATTTTCTCTATTCTTTATTTTAAATGAACTTGAGATTTATATTTTAATCAGTCTTTAATTTTGCCTCGTGACAACAAAATTGTTCTTCTTGTAACTTCAAAATAGGATTTACTTTCTTTGATTTTGAAGCTTTTTTTATGTTAGCACCCCAATATAGAAGGTGATCTTTGATTGGGGTTTTTAGAAAAATAATTTATCAGGCTAAAAAAGGACTGCAAAGGGAATAATTTTTATTTTTGTGAGAAGATAGAAAAAAAAGACCATTTTTCATTTTAAACAAAACCATTTGAATTGACGGGTATTTCCTTAACAAAATGGATAGTTTTTTTTTTTGAAAATTATTTTCAATAACTTAGTAACATGATGTTACACTCAATTTTTCTTCTTAAAAAATTTTGTTCTTCTATTTTTTTCCTTTTGATTCTTTTCAACTTTTTAGCTTAATGTATGCCTCTTAACATTATCGACTTTGTAGCTAGCAACAAATCTTGGTTTTGGTTTGGCCTTCAAGAAAGAAATCAAGCATTGGATTGAAGTGGTTTTATCCCATAAGAAAAGGTGTTTTTGATTTATGTTTGTTCCTATTATTCCTAAATCTAGGATTTGAAGAACTGTCATGCAAGTTGTGGTAGAAATTAACTAAATTAATTTGGGAGATCTATAAATACTATCATTACTTTAACACATGTCAAACTATTAGCATCTGAACCTTTCAGGAGCAGAACTTGTTTGTTTGAGCCTCAAAGAATCCAAAAAGAAAGGTTTAGGTGTGAAAAGTCTACAGTTGTATGTCTAGAACAATCATTTAGATGGAAGTGAAGGATCTTGCTGAAAGAATCCAATCTAATGGTGATCACTTACCGAGTCAAAGCCCTTTTATTTAAAAAAAATGCATTACCCTAGATACTAGGAAAAAAAGTTCGTGGCCTATGACAAAATGCACAATGCTCATTAACCCTCATTCAATTTGAACCAAAGTTTAAAGTTTCTAAAAAAAGGGTACAAAGTTTTAAAGTTAAGATAGAAACTACCCTTGATTGGCATTCTATCATAAGGTCAATGACCCTTAGGTTAATCTTTCCTAATAAGCACCCACTAGCTTCTGAAATTTTACCAAGTTGATATCTCTAAAGGCTAGTACATTGCACTTGATTGCATTGCAGTCTTTGTGGCCTTCTATTGGTTGGTGATACTCGTATCTAATGCTAGGATTATATATTATGGGTAAGAAAGTCTACTAGGCTTTGCTGGGACAGCGGAGATTATCTGACTTTAAACATGTAAAAGAAAGAGCTTAGTGTAAGAAATGGGTGAGGCATGATGCACCTATATCCTCTTTCCTTTCTACTTATAATAATCGTTTGAATTGTCTATCAAGTCCATTTGCATTTCAAAACTTTGAGGCAAAAAATTTTATGTAAAGGATCGCAGAGTATGAGGGTAAGCCTATCATGATTGTTAAGTAATAAAAGTTTAGGATAAAGATATAGTATGAATGGATTTCCATGCTTTCTTGACTTTCTATAGTCCTGGCTTCCATCGACTATAACTCGTTGGCATTTATTGATAGGATCACTTTCTTATCCATGTACACTACCTAATTGGTATCCATGATCTTTTCAGTTTTTATTCCATATTCAATTCTCTCCAAAGCAAACAAAATGTCTGCAAACTCAAAGAAAACATTCTCGACCAACTTATCATAGAACGGGCGTAGTAGAGTAGATAGGAAATAAGTGTGTATTTCCTTATTAGTGAGGAATGGTCGAATGTGTGAGGCTATATTTTTCTACTGTAGATTTACTCTCTACAGCATTGATTATGTTTTGAAGGGTTCCATGATTCATAACCATTTCTAACCTGTGCTTATGTTGTCACAAAAATAATCAAGCCAAATTTTTTCATTTGCACATATGTCCTTTTGCTACTAGGGAATACCATTCTAATGCTATCACGGTCAAGCTTTCAAGAAAAATCTAGATAAGTAGCTTCTCATGTTCGATATGCCTAGCTATTGTGTGGCAATATGTTGTCAAATGCCTTAAGACATATGAATCCTTCATTTTTTTTTTAAATTTGGAATTTTAAACTTTAGCGGGATAATCAGATCTAGCACTAAGAATTTTTTTTCATATCTTCAAATCCTTCTTTACTTTTAATAGCCTAGATTATTTCTTTTAATTAGTCAAACATGTGTTGCATCTTTGGGCTTTGTACCATTTTTGACAAGCCCTTCTATGGCAGTTTTGCTTAAGAATTCCAACCTGGCTCGCAAAGCTCATCTTATGATATAAGACTATTTCCAAATTTTTTTTGTCAAAGCTTTGATTTTGGTAGACCTTTCTTCCATAACTCCTTTCTTTTTCTTTATTTTTTTTACTTCCTTGAATGGTTTCGAATATTCAAGGCTTTCATTTCTCTTCCTTGTTTTAGACTAGTTCCAATCCATCTTGTCGAGTAGTATCTTTCATCTAGTGATTCTGTGTTATTATACCTAAAAAATAAAAAAAAACTTAAATTAGTTTGAGTGAATATACATGCGCTTTGTCAACATCAATCTTTATCATCATTCTTGCGTGGATCTCAATAAATAGAAAAATAGGCGTATGCATAAATAAATGAATGAATGGGGCCAAATTAGCTAAAATAAATTGGATGTTGGGCAATTATCTAAGTATCAGATGTGAAGATTATTGAAGTGGTAAGAATCTAAGGAATTCAAATCGTGGTTCAACACTATTGTTTCATCAATCGAAACTCTTTGATTCGATTATCCATTATTGGCATACAAAACCATAATTGCAAGTTTCATATAGCAAAGGTAACAAAAGGATTGCTCTTATAAACACTTCATTTTCCTAGTTGTGTTAATGCTTCTAGGAAATCTTTGCAAGTCCCAATAATTCCTTTTAAACCTTATATTTGTAAAGCCTACCAAGTAGCTGAGAGGTTATCTTTGTACTCACTTCATTGCCCTATCACTCTAATTTTTAACAAAAAAATTCCTTCTATCATTTTCAAGTTTGGTTGTTGAATTCCCATAAGATCTTGGCTTTATTTCCTTCAAAACTCGGTATTCCTAGCGGGTGAAATCCCTAACTTTATTTTTTAACTAATCACAATCTTTTATTTAGTTACCTCAATTACCAAAGTGATAGTTGCAATGTTTATTGGCATTGTAATCACTTGGGTATAGAGGTTTTAGCTGTTCCATTTGCAAAGGCATCAGAAATTTGAATAAGCTACAGTAGCTATTGAGCGTAGGTGATGGGAATCAGATCGACTTGATTCTGAACTTGATTGTTTTCCCACCCACTTAGGGTAAATATTTTAGAAATAATTTGGTAGTCAGTCTCCCCCAGTCCAGTTCCTACTTGGAACTTTAAAATTCTTGCTTCCATAAGGTTTTCCATTTTGTTTTTGAATTGAGTACAGTCCTTAATAGAATGCCTCTAAATTCTAGCATGATACCCATAATAGGCTCAAGGATTATACCTTTTCTATGAGATTTTTTAGGATTTAATGTAAATACGTGCTACCATTTGACCTTAGAGCAAACGAAGGTATGTTTCCTTATAAATTAGTTGGATTAAATCAAATCAGAGTTTTTTCTAATTTCCCTATGATTTCTTGTTCGTATAAAAAATTGAGCATGATCAAGGAATAATGAAATGTTGATGAGGATTTACTTTGATTTGCAGTGATGGGAGATTACACATGTTCTCTTCATTTATTTGAATAGGCCATGGATTAAAATCTTCACCTAGCAATATGCTTCATCCAGTCGTTTATTTGTTGAGTGCATATGGTTGAATTAAGAGCAACAGTGACAATGACTCTCAGGGATAATCCTTCTGCATTGATCTCGATCCCTCATCTTTTCTATAAACTTTGAAATTTATCCTTTTATTTCTTGCACATCGAGCCTAACTTTTCCAATAGTTTTTTCCAGAGCAGTAAGTCGTCATTCTAATTGACTTGTCAAGGTCATACCAATTGACCTCTTATAGATGATAGCACTTATTTTGCAAACTCCATTTCAAGATTGCTAAACAGGTTTGTAAGCTATCTTTTCATCCCATAAACTTTGTATTTGAACTCTTGGGTGGACTCTGATGTGCTAATTTTTATCTCTAAATTGTTACCTATGTCTTAGTCTTTTCAATGCAATAAATGGAAATAGATTTAGCAACTCATGGAAATTATGAATGCATGAGTACACAAACCAATGAATATGTGAACCTTGTGAATGTGAAAATGTGAAAAATGCTTGAATGAATTTATAAGTCTTCATGGGATATAGATGTCGTGTAAAGAAATTGAAAAGGAAAAATCTTGGCACTATTTTCCTCTCTTTTTCATTAGGAAACTTGAAAGCCTTAAAAATTTGATCAATCTGATTTTGATTTTTTATTTTATTTTTTTAATTTTTGCTTTTTTTCTTGTTTTTCCTTTCTTTTCTTTATTATGCTTTTTTTTTTTACTTTTTTTCATTTTATTTTGACTTTTTTTTTAGAAAAAAAGGTTCATATTTTCTCTTTTTGCAATTTAAAAAAGAGTACTTGAAGTTTATATTTTCAACCATGGAGTTTTTTTATTAAAAGTAAGATAGCAACTACCCAAAATTACCCCAAGAAAATTCACCAAAGCATAAAATATAAATTTTATCATGGCAATGTGATGTGCACTTATCGCTATCAATTAAATCAAATTATAAGAGCAATAGGTTAAAAGTATTCCCCAATGTGTACCTGATTTGATAACCTTTAATACTGGTATGGTTCTAGCTGGGTGAGGCCCTTTCATTACATGAAGTTTGTGTTGGGCATCTAAATAAGTTCTCAAAGTGTTCCCCAAGCCCAGAATAGACTAAGGAGGTACCCTAATAAAGAGTCCAATTCAAGTGGGAATATCTTCAGTGCCCCACAATAAGGCTAACACTTTGGGCAAGCGTAGGAATTTACGCTTGGTATTTTTTTTCACTAGCCCAAACGGAGGCTAACACCTCAAAAGATAGAGGTATTTCATCTTTTCATAAACTTTTGGGTAGCCTATGCCCTTTCTATTCCTAGAAGAGAGTTTAATAGCATGCATACATGCAGTGTATGCAAAGGAATTTTGATGGCTTGATTCTTTCAAAATTAATAAAAACTCCCATCCTAATATCCCTATAAAACATATAAAAATAAATAGACCAATAAAAAAGGTTAGTGAAAAATATAAACAATATATACGAGAATTTCCATATAAACCTAAAAAAAATGAAAAAATATGTTTTCTTGAATACAGGGAGTTATAGTTAAATGTTGGTTGAAACTAAATTAATCAAAATTTTAGTTATCACATATTTAATTTTAGGCTTGACTCTTTAACTGGTCCTCGTTGGAGTCGCCAAGTTGTCACAACATGGCTGAGATGCAAATCCCAATCTACTAGACTTAAAGGTAGATGAATCTTCATTCCTATGTATATATATATATATATATATCATTATTATTTTTTTCCCTTTTTGGTGACCGAGTCATCGAGATGAATCATTCACTCTACTTAAACCTAAATGGTCATTCGAAATGACCATTTGTCTTAGAGTTTCCACCAATTTATTTTAGCTAGGTGAGATTAGTCACCTACTGGAGTTTGTATCTTAAGGGTTATAAAACCTTCGAAAACACATCCAAGGTCTACGTTCATTCCAGAGATCGCGTGAAAAAGTTCGAGAGTTAGTCACAATCACAAGGATCGATCTCTCTCATGATGCTTGCAAATTAGTACCTCTCAACTACATGTTAACTTAAAATCTCAATTTTTATTTGGTTTCAAAATCTAATATTTAATTGTAATTCTCTTATTTCAAAATTTTTTAAACTAACTTTATTATTATATTTGAGAAAATCTAGTTTCTAACTTCTTTTTAAACATCAAAATATCTGCCACATCCTACCGGAGGATCGAAGGAATTCCAAAGATTTTATTTTCATAATTTCAAAAATTTTTAATTTTACTCGTTTTAAAAAGGATATCTCATTATTAAAATAATCTGTAAAAGCTCTTCCATATGCTGAGAGATATTCTATGTATCAAATTAGAAGGATTACATTGTTAAAAATCAAAAGCTATGTATTCAAGAAATAAAATTTTACATGATTAACTCAAATGTCCAATTAAATATCCTTATCAAAATTTTTGACTCAAATGAATTAATAAAAATTTTAGAGAGAAAAATTTAGTAGGCTTTATTGGAAAATCTAAATAGGCTTGTTGGGGTCATTGAAAATTTTGAATAGGCTTGTTGAAAAATCAAAATAGGCCTTTTGGGCTTGTTGGAAAACAAAAATGGGCTTATTGGCTTGATGGAGAATTTATGGGCTTTATGGCCCCTTAGTTTAATATGAAAGTCTTAAGCCCATGAAATGGAAAATTTTTCCTAGCCTATAAAAATAAATAAACTAAATGAGAAAATATTTAATATGTGAAAACTCAAATAAAAATTTCCATTAGGATTCCAAGCGAAGAAAACCAATTAAAAAGACCATTTATGAAAATTTAGAAGAAAAATGTCCAAACACTAGAAAATTCTAAAATATAAGGGCCAAAGAGAAATTTAGTGACTAATTAAACATTTATCAATAAGAAATTAATAAGGAATGAAAACTTGAAATCCGAAGTAAGTTTTACTAAAAAATTTCTTGAGCTGGAAGCTTGCGGTACTATAAAAATTCAAAATGATTAAATAAATTTAACAACATGATACCATGTGGTATAAAATGCCAACATGGATGTTTTCTTCAACATTTTAGATTTTTCAAAGTAATCGGCATAAATACTATACAGGTATTAGTAAAAATGTACAATGGTCGACTCTCAAAATTTCATAAAAAAACTCTTGAAAAATCTTAAAAAATAAAAAATTGGATTGTGATAGCATATCTAAAATTAAATTTCAAAATTCAACAAAAAGGTATTTAAAAACTATTTTTTTCTTAATATTCGTCCCTTTTTATATGAGATTTTGTTCTCTATAACCCTTGAAATTGCATTTTTTCTGTCACATGCACGAACAGCCATTTAGGCATGAATAAATAGGTCTTGAAAATGCCTAATCTGCAGCATAAGGGCACTAGCTATGTTCTGAACCTCTGACATTTCAAACTGTCAAAACAAAAGCCCCAAACCAAGTAACACAAGCAATTTGGTTCCTCTAATTTTCCTCAGCGAGAAAATATAAATAGCTCTGATCTTTGCTTGCTCTTCCTTGGGTATAATTATCTCTTCATCGTTTTGTTTATGGATTTATTAGAGGAAGAATTAACATAAACCCACAAAAAATGATGCTAAAAGCTTAGGTATTTTCTTTTAAGCCAATGATAAGCTAAGTTTTTCTTTATAGTTTCTAGAATTTTGACAGTTTACTTAAACGCTAATTTTTTTTTCCTTTTCCCCTACTTTTTATGGTTTTAAAGCTTTTTGACATGTACCTATACATAGTTGTTTTGTTTTTGGTTCATGATCTTAATGGTTTAATTCTATTAAAATGTGTTTAGGAACCATTCATTGATTTTAGCAAGACCCACCTCCTGGCCTACTAGTTTGAATCAAGGTAAACATTATATTAAAGAAGTGAGAGTCTAACTTTTGTATCATTTCATTACTGTTGCTATTTTGCTATTGTATTGTTGCAACGTACCCCTCGACAACAAGAGATGTGACTTATTAAAAAATATTCACAATGGGATTTATGTGTGATAAGGTGAGAAACGAGTGTTTCTCGTTATTTGTGATAGGAAACGTTGTTAGATGAATCGCTCATCAAATTGACTTTTGAAGGCTACCTTAAAGTTGCTAAAAACTTAGATTCGCCACCTAACATTTGGGTCCCCTGTGAATGGACACATGTTAAAATCGATACTCCAAGTTATGAAACTCGAAAGTCTGATTTTATGGTTTACTTATAATAGAGTTTAATAGGAAAATCTAGGACTTGATCATGCATGGGAAAAGATTAGCACGCCATGACACCCAAAATTCGTACTCTCTAGCCGTAAACAGTGAAAAAAATACCTTGTTTTTATAAAGCGTAAGAACAACCATGCTTAAAGACCTAAGTTAAGCGTATTTTTGAACTTTCCACATATATAATGGAGAACATCAAGGTACCATGCACAATATCCTCCACTCCTATTGGCTGGACCAATTAAAACAATGGATCAAATTGTTTTTTGCAAGCTTCAATGCCAGAAATTCCAAGCTACCTTAAACAAATTAAATTTTATCATGATAATATCCCCATTCCCTAGCTATTTCGGCCTCAAGAATAAAATAACTCAATTTCAAGTCCAATGACAATATATAACGTAAATTTGAATGATTTTCACAACAGAACATGTAGATAGACTTGTGTTTTAAACCAATATTGCAAAAATAAGAAAATACCATGAATCACAAAAATAGCCCAATGTATTGTATCAATACAATGGGCATTTTTGCTTAATTGTATCGATACATTTAGGAAACATCTTGATATAATCGCCCATGTATCGATACATTTTTTATATGTATCTATATTTTTTAGTAAAAAAATCATAACTTAGCTATTGTCAAGCCGTATATCGATACATTGGGCAAAGGTATCGATACATCACCCTTTTGGTATCGATATAACCCAAGATTCCTCAAATTGGTGAGTTGGTAACCACATATAAAGACATTAAATATATCAAAACATTAAGGCCGTGTATTGATACAATTAGTTGAAAAGGCATTCTTTGCTTAGCTTTGGTTCCTCGAACCCCTTACCTTGGCTCGAAATGATGGAGGATAAATTCATGCTTGCCTATTTAACCTTATGTCGTAATGCATTAAGACAAGAATCATACAGCACCAGATTCAAAAATTGGTGGATCTTTTGTTTCTCTTTTTTTTTTCATTCATATTAGGGATCGAGTAACCTAGTGAATTACTCACCTAACATAACCCTAAATAGTCATTACAAAATGACCATTTAACTTGGAGTTGCCTTAAATCTAGTTTTG
The DNA here is from genome assembly GCA_038381775.1 of Adansonia rubrostipa. Taxonomy (NCBI): domain Eukaryota; kingdom Viridiplantae; phylum Streptophyta; class Magnoliopsida; order Malvales; family Malvaceae; genus Adansonia; species Adansonia rubrostipa. The sequence goes on along the minus strand of JBBYHM010397498.1, from coordinate 22,581 downwards.
GCTTAGGGAGATTGGTCATCTGTCAAAGTTTGTATTTTGAGGGTTACAAAACCCTTGAAAATAAACTTTGAAGTCTACATTAATTCTAGAGATTCACCTAAAAGGGTTTGAAAGTTGATAACAATCACAACTAAGGATCGATCTCTTTCATGATGCCCTAAAATTAGTACTTTTTAATTATGTGTTAACTTTAAATCTCATTTTTAATTCAATTTTGGTTATCGATATTTAATCATAATTCTCATATTTCAAAAAAAATTTATTATTTCATTCATTAGTATATTTGGTTTGAAAATATTTTCAAAATCCATATATTGGGTTTGGTTATCGATATGTAATACACGAAAGTATCCCGATGACTCTAAATGACTCTAAAAATGACTAAGATACCCCGAAGTACACCTTTAACAGGAAAGTATCTTGGTAACCATAAAGGTAACATGAAATGACTAACCTACCCCTAAAGTGCACCTTCAACATGAAAGCATCTAGTGATCCTAAAGGACTCGACTTTAAACTAAGATTACTAAAATGCTATCTAAAGTACATGTGTGACATGAATGTTCTACGTGGCACCTATGGGACTCAATTTGAATAGAATTTAAGTTAAGATGCCTTAATTTGGTAACTTAAAATTAAATTAACCTAAATGACGAATATTTCTAATAGTCCTTAAAACTTTTAAATTTATAGTTTGCCCCCTAAAGGGTTTAAAAATGCATGAAATTGACTATTATACCCTAGATGGGTAATTTCACATCGAGAATAACCTAAACAAGCTAAAAATGGAAAATTTTGCCAAAAAGTTTCTAAATTTCCTAAAATAAAAAAAAAACCCTAAATGGCATAAATGCTAAAAATACGTCTAAGTGACCAAAATACCTTAATGGGTAATTATGTAGTGGAAATTACCCTAATAGCTCTAGTGTATGAGGTTTTGCTAAAAATTACTTAAACTTACTAAAATTGCAAAAAAAAGTCTCTACATCGTTAGAAATGCATAGAAAGCAACAAAGCAAGTTAAAATTGCATGAAAAGTCCCCTTATGGGTCTTATCAACATTTGGCCAAAAATCTATGGCTTTAAAGATTTTTAAAAATTTGCAATTTGATCCCAAAAAAGAGAAATCTTGCTAAAAAAAGCCTATACCATACGGCTAAGGCTTAAAAGTACCTTTAATTGTTATGAAAAATTTTGGAAAATTATTTTAAGGCCCTTAAAATTCTAAATGTAACACAAATTTCCTAAATGGCCTTAAAAGAATAAAGGAAATTTACAAACAAATCCTTTTAGGTTTAGCTATTCTAAGAAATAGCCAAAAAAAATTTCACTTTCATGAAAGAAGACATGGATGCATGTTAAAGTCATCCCACATTATTACCAAACTCAAATCACGATAGAGATAAGCAACTTTAAAGAAAACATGTGAAATCATGCTAGCAAAAATTTTATCACAAAACACAAAATGAAATTAAACATATGCATGAACATAAAAAATTCAAGAATATCCAAAATCAATATCAACCTATATGAACAAGATTTAAAATCTTTGCTTCTAAAAAAAAGCTTTTATAGTAATTAAATAAAATGGGGATAGAAAATCACCAAAGGTTTGTTCATTGCTTTCAATTAATTAAATTAGGTTCATGAAGTTTACTAAGGGAGAAAAGCTTTGAAAATCAAGAATGGTTGTAGATGAAGATGAATGGCATAGAAAATGAAATAAATTTTGATGAAAACTAAAAGTAAAAATACATTTCAATTTAAAACACTTTGATCTAAACTTAAAGTTTTAAAATTGAATTTTTTTCTCAAAACATACTTAGCAAAATTAAAGGAAACCAAAGAAGTTTATTGTTGGAAGAAGAAAAGATGAAAAAAATCCATTCCCCTAAAATGGCATCGCCTATGGCCATCCAAAGGTTATTTTTTGTTTTTAATTATTTTTTGTCTTTTTAGATTATTTGGGTAAAAAATAATAATAATTAAAGGTTATGACATAAGGCTATGCCTTTTGTCAGAACCCATCACCTAAAATTATTATAGCCATCATGTACTTCTTATTCAAAATTTTAGATTTAGTTAAAATGGGACTAAATTAGTTGGGAAAACAATTTGATTTCAACCAAGTTGGTTCTCATTTAATCATGTTGGAAATAGTTGAGTCAAACTTGTTTGGTTGTAATAAGAGTTTGATTTGAACCAAATTATTTCGAAGTAATAATGGAAATTTGTTGGAATTAAGTATATCAAAATTTTTACGTGACTTAAGCTAACAAATTAAAAACTAAAATAAGTTATACACAAACAAATTTGAATAGAAAATTAAATCTTAAAAAAATCTTGGAAGTAAGTATAGATGAAATTTAAGTGTAAAAATTCCTAATTGAAAATTTCATGCAAAAAATTTAGATTTGACCGACTAAATTGAAACATATTAAAATTGAATTAAAATTTATGTAATTAAAAGGGTTAATTCAAGTTTACATTTGATAAAATTCAACTAAGAATCTAATCATACAAAAATTCTAAATTAAAGACCATTAGGAAAAACTAAATTAAAGAAATTGATGTGAAAAAAGTTGTTAAGAAAAATTTTAGTGAGAAAAGAATTTAGAACAATCCTCAAGGAAATAAAAATTTGCATGCAAAGAAATCTGCTTAAAACCCATGCTTGAAGGTTTCTAAAATTTCATGCATTAAATAATTTAATCTTCATACTAAGAAAACTATTAGTGGGAATTTAGATTTATACACATGCTCTATAGGATATTCAACAAATAATCTGCACTAAAATATATAAATATCTAAAAAAAATTTCAAGTGTTGAATTCTATTTAACAAATAAAATTTTATATTTATAATGCAGCTATTATGAGAAAATTTCATGTGTGAAAAAAAATTGAGAAAATTAAATATTCTTAACTTGTAAAACTTTATGAGAAAAACCCTTGCAGAAGAGAGAATTTTGTATCAAAAGGAAAAAAAATTCTAAAATGAATTTAAGTTTCTAAAACTTTATTGACAAATTGACACCTCATGGTATAAATGTCAATACAGACTTTTTTCCATAATTTTTTATTTCTTAAAGTGAGTATCGCATAAATACTGCACCGGTATCATAAAAATATATGACAGTTGATTAGCAAATTTCGCCAAAAAAAGAATGAAAAATTTTCTAATAAAGGGAAAGATGATCTTGTATCATATTTTAAATTGTACATTACATAAAAAGTATCTAGAAGCTATTATTTTTCTCTAAAGTTCATCATTTTTAACTAAGATTTGTTCTTTAAGAGCCCTGAAAATGTTATTTTTTGATCGCACACATATAGGTCGTCAAGATATGAAAAAATATGTTCTAAAAATGTCCAAGTCACATAAGAGATAACAACTCAGCTTTTGGACTTGAATATTTTGAATAGTCAGATAGATAACATAGACAAAATTAGATGTCTACAATTATACTGAGGATCAAGAATAGGATAAAGACTATGGACAACTATTTTGTTTTAGGTCATGAGACCTAAGGGATAAAAATTCAAAATTAAACAAATGTTTTGAAAAAGATTTTGGTAGAAAACTTAAAGATTTAAAGATGACTAGGGTGAAACTAATAATTGAGAGATAACTTGGCAAAACCAAGTTAAAAAGATGACCAAGGCAAAACTTTAGCCTAATGAATAGGGTGAAACCTTAATAAAAAATAGGCAAAACTTTCAGTTGAAAAGATGACTGGGCAAAACCTACAATCGAAAAGGATAACTACTGCAAAACCTAAAGTTAAAAAGGTGACTAAGGCAAAACCTCAAGTCAAGAATGTAACCAGGGTAAAACCTAATCGTAAAAAGGATGATCAAGGTGAAATCTTAGGTGAAGAAGATGATTAGGGTTAATCTTGATAGTCGAAAAAATGACCAAGTGAAACCTTAAGTTAAAAGGGTGACCAAGGCAAAACCTAATAGTCAAAAAGATATCTAAGGCAAAACCTTAAGTCAAGAATAATGACTAGCGCAAAACCTATTAGTCAAAAGGTTGACTAAGGCAAAACCTGTTAGTCAGAAAGATGGCTAAGGCAAAACCTAATAGTCAGAAGGATGATCTAGGTGAAACCTTAAGTCAAGAAAAATGAATTGGGCAAAATAAAAGGTGATTAAGGGGAAACCTATTAATAAAAAAGATGACTAAGGCAAAAACTAATAGTCAAAAGGATAACCACGATGAAACTTAATAGTCATAAACATGACCAAGGTGAAACCATATGTCAAGAGGATGACTAGGGCAAAACTTAATAGTGAAAAGGATAACCGGGCTAAAATCTAAAGTCAAAAGTGTGACTAAGGCAAAACCTAATAGTCAAAAAGTTGAATAAGGCAAAACGTTAGTTGAAATAAGTGATTTAGTCGGAACGAACATGATGTTCAATTTCTAACTTGTTTAAAAGGATACACGTCTAACTTTTTTCTTTTTTTTTTTAAAAAAAAAGGGAATGGGTATGCCTGAATGCTTGCTGCTATTAAAATATTTTATTAGATTTATATTTATAAATTAACAAATGCAAAAATATGCAGAATATATGCGATTGTTACATGATTAGGTAAGATTTTTAATGGGATTTGTTGTCATTTTTGTGCATTTGGCATGTTATTTATCTTGCATGTTCCATCTTTGCTGAATAGTCTATTTCAAGCATTTGCATGTTTATCATTTTTGAAAACTTGTTTTAAACAAACTATTTTAAATGCTTTGGATTCCAACATCGAAGATTTTTTTTTTGAACACTGCTTTTAAATGCTATGGATTCCTTCATCGAAGACTTTTTGAAACAAAGTTTCTTAAATGTTTCAAATTCTTTCATGGAACTGAACACTTTTGAATGCTTCAGATTTCACCACCAAAGACTTAAAATTTCTTAAATGCTTCAGATTCCACCATCGAAGAATTTGGAAATGCATGTGATTGATTAATGGTTAATGCAATTGCAATTGCTTAAATGTGATAAAGATGATTAAAAAAAAGATGACATTGATTAGAGAATGCATTGTTAAGAATGATGCAAATGCAAATATCAATGACAAGGCAAATGCATGAGAAATGATGCAAATGCCAATATCAATTAATAGTGCATATACATGTGAAACGATGCAAATGCCAATATCACCTAATGGTGTAGATACACATAAAATAATGCAAATGCAAGGATCAATAAAAAGGTAAATGCATGTAAGCGATGCAAATACAAATATCAGTATAGAGGTAACTGCACGTGAAAATGGTGCAAATGCCAATGTCATCCAATGGTGCAGATCCTTATTAAACAATACAAGTATTAAATTTTCATTTTGCCTTTCTCTTTTCCATGGATTCGATTTGGTGCCCTTTAATTAGAATAACCCTTGTCTCTTTCTCAGAACAAGTAGTTCATTGAAAATGCATTTTGTTTAAAACCTTTGGGTTAAAAACATGTGATATTCAAGTTTCTCAAAGATTAACGATCTCTTGTTAGAAATTTCCTAAATCATAATCTAGTTTTTCTTTAAAATGGTTTGAAAACTTAAAAGAACATTGGTTGGCCCAAAAATTTCATAGTGAATAGGTTATATGCCCCATTCTCCTAGACATAAATGGATTAGTTCATAT
>JBBYHM010397498.1:4441-11941 GCA_038381775.1 Adansonia rubrostipa | reverse complement strand
GCTATTAATAAAATTATAATAAGATGGTTAATAAATACCTTATTAACATTAATTAAAATATAATGTGTACTAAATGAAATAAATAAAAGTAGAATGTATGAGAAAATCTGATTATGTTTAATTTTTTACTGACTTTGTGAGCGACTTCATCTTGTTGTAAGATAATGGACTTATATTTACAGGATAATTATCAGTTATGGGTAATGGTCAGTTATTTTTTTAAGATAATTGGCATAATGATATTTAGTTATTTAATAATAAATTAATATTTGTTTTTTAATGTAAGCAAATCTCAATTGCTCATTTGGATACTTAATGGATGTTCCAGATTAAAGATAGAAATGTATTGAAATTATCATCTCCTTGCCCTAATGGGTTACTCGTATTCACTTTCATCAGAAAAGTCGAGGGCAGCAAAAAGAAAGATCAAATGAGAGAGACCAATTTATTTGTGGAGTTCAAATTAAACCAATTTACTAGTGGGGATCTAAGATTTTAAATATAATGCCTTTATCTTCCTCATGATCAGGTTTCAATTATGTCTTATTTATCTTTGCACAATCATATATGTTTTCTAAAGTGTGAGATTTAATTACCTAAGATCCTAAAGTATTAAATTTAATTATTAATATACTTAATAATATTTATGAATCATATGTTATATCAGAGCTTTTGGTTATTGAACACTTAATTTCTCTGCAAATGCTTTCCTGAGAATTTTGTTTCTCACATAATTCATTTGCTTTTGTTAAAAAAAATGAGGAAAGCAATGTTTATTGTTTATGATTAGGATTTAATAATTCCACAATATAATTTTTTATTTTGTATATTTTATCTTTTATTCTCTTGGAATCCTATTGATACCTTCAATTACTTAATTAAATTGAATATATTATTTTTTGAAAACAATTTTCAGCATAGTAGGATTTCATCTTAGTCTTGTAATATTTTCCTCGATGATTATTCAATCCTTGAAAGATTAATTGATGATCAAAAAATCTGCATTTTGAATAATATTTCACCTTTCATTTGCTTATATTTATTCGTTTTTAGTTAAACAATTAACGCACTATTAAGACCTTTTAATCATTTAATAAATTTCAGGCGTTTCACTTTTTTAAACTTTTAACTAATAGTTGTTTTCATACGTGTCACCCTTGAATTCTTGTTGATTTATGAATTTTAAATATATAATTATATATTTTAAAAAATAAATAAAATTAATAAAGTGTTCATTAATTAAATTCTTATTAACATATAAAGTTTATTCCTTGTGCAAATTATGTTAAATTAATTGACATAATTTTATTCATATTAATGTTCACTACAAAATTTATCTTCAAATGATAAAACATCATCCTTAAATGTTTTAGACATGAAAAATTATTTCTCATAGTAATATTTTAAAACTATCTCAGAAAAGTTTTAGAGATACGTCCCCAATATTATTAAATTAGAGATGATGTTATTTTCAATACAATTAAAATCAAGACAGAGATGTCATTTCTTTTTATTGTCTCCTTATCTAGTCCCAAAAATCTCTTATTTTGTAGTGGTTATTAATGTAAAATTAATTATATGGAGATAACAAGGCTTAATGTAAGTTTTAACTCTATTTTATTAATCAAATAAATTTATTTACTTTTTTACGGTTAATAAAAATTAGAACTTTGAAATATAAAGTAATTTAATGTAGATCTTAATTATTTTTATTTATTATTAAATAAATTTATTTAACAAAGGTCTTTTAATGAAACTAAAATGTTTATTTATATATTAGATAAATTTTAATAGTAAAATTTATAATAGCAAGTTAGAAATTTAGTAAATAAATTTATTATTTTTTGATTTTGAAAAATTAGACTTTTAAAAATAAACCAATTTAATATAACTTAAGCTCTTTTTTATTTATTATAAAATAAATGTATTTAAAAAATGTCTTTAATGAAATTAAAATTCTTTTTTTTATAAATTAAAATCTTTTTAATAGTAAAATTTTATAATAACAAATTAAAAATTTAGTAAACAACAATAATTATCTTTGTCAATTTAAAAAAAATTTAGTTATAGATATATATATATATTATAAATAATGAAATATAACAGTAATAAGAATAATAAATAATCCATGAAACTACAATCTAGCTTTTGTTTTCCAAGATTAGGACTTTGTTTTTTAGCACTAATTCTGATGATTGTTCCACCCAAAATTTAAGGATAATGCTATGAATTAATGTAAGAAAATGAGCATTTCTTAATTGTTCATAAGATTGTATTAACCTTGAACTTTTTATGATAATGCAATGGAATTTGAGAAATGATACTTAAAAATGGTTTTAGGGAGGCATTCAGATTCGGATTTTCCCTTTTCTTTTTTTCTTTTCTTTTTTTTTTTTTTTTATGAATAACGACTACTAACGCGTCATTGACCTGTCAACGCCCTTCACATGCAATCGCCGTCGCGTCTTTTTCAAGCAGTACAGTTCTTTTCAACGTCACTTTCTTATTAATATTAGTAATAGATTATTTGATATTCATCCAATTTAAAATTTATTATTTTCATATATTATAAATTATTTTAAGGTATAGTTTGTGTTAATTAAAAATCGTTGTTGAAATTAAAAAAATAATTTATTTTTAAAAAAAATATTTGAAAAGTCTAATAAAAAATATGTTACCGTCAATTGAAATGAAAATTTTTAAAATTTAAAGATTATAAAATTATTTTATATCACAAATTAACTTTTAGATCATAAAAGTATCATTTTTTTTTCTGATTTAAATTATTAAATCATAATTTTAATAATAAAAATTAATTTTTTTATTCATTTAACATCGGTGGAAACAATAAAACAAAATTTTTGACTGCTGTTAATAATTTTAAAGGGTACCTTAATGTCTTCCTTACACAATGATATATATAGCTTCACTGGGCTTCCTTGAATTAGTAATTAAGATTTTTTTCTTCGTACAAAATTGGTTAACTAATTAGTAATTTATGATAACCATCTAAAATTCAAATTCATTTTTTTACATCAAATTCCATTTATTTGTAAATTGCATAATATATAAGACTACAGGTTGTACTGTTGTACATAAAACTTAGAAATACTACAACCCGTAGTCTTATTTATTACACAATTTAAAATGAAACTTGATTTATAATCTTTGGTGTTGCATGATTCATTATCCTATTATTTAAAAAAATAATTAATTAATTTCCATAACTTTTTTTCCATTCAATATTGTTTAAATCAATAAAAAATTGTGGTGCCAAACTAATCAATGTCTGTATCACTTCTTTTATTTCGGGATCCCACCAGCTATGAATAAATACCTAATTCAATGGTGCGAGTTAGTTAAAACTGTATATTAAATTCATGATTTTTTAGTCCAACCCTAACTGCGCGTTAAATCCGTAGCTAGCTCAAACTGTCGATGAAGAGCCACCTGAAGATGTCACAGGCCTTTCAATTTCCTAATTAATAGGGCTTCGATTGCTAAACTTACCTACCCTTATTCTCAATGTCTGCTTGGACCGGCAAGCTTTCCCCTTTCTTTTGGTTAATTTGATTTTAAGAGCTTAGTTTATATAGTTAAATGTATATATAAATTATCAGAGCTACTTCATCTTAGCTTAATGATAAGGATAGGATTTGATTGGAATGGAATGGAAATCTTAAATTCAACAATTGATATATAAAATTATACATGAAAATTGTAAATGCACTGAGTTTTCAATATTATTAGAATATTTTGTTGCTTATAAAATTTAAAATATGTATTTAAGATGTGTTTAAAGATTGAATCATTTGTTTAAATTTGAAATTCTGCTTGATATTTATAAGGTTTTGAACAAAAATATTAAATTTATTAAATAAATTCGAACAAAAAAGATAGGCTTGACACCAATAGTCAAAGCATGAAGTCAACTCGTTTTTCAACTAAATGAGCATGCTTGATCTGTATCTTTTAATAAATTTAAACGTATTTAAATAAAATTTAAAATTTAAATTATTAGGTTAAACTAAACTTAAATAAACATATTAAGTTTGGTCGAAATTTGATTTGTTCTTATCGATTAACATTCTAAATACGAGATTATAATTTAAATCCTAGGTAATAAAAGTTGAAAAATCAGTAGCTTTTTTTTTATTGATTTAGAAGAGCTTATTTAGATATTATGTACTTTGCAAATTTACCTTAAAAAAATTAATTAAGCAAATGAATCGCTTATCATTCTATTGAAAAAAACCTACTCTAATCCCATTTCACTTCACTATCTCAGTTTACCTTTTTTTTAAATATATATATATATATATATATATATATAATTGAAAACATTTTTTGAAGAATAGAATGTTCTTCGAAAATTATTTTTAACATTATTTTATTTTTTGTTTATTGATTCATTTAGCTAACATACTAACTAATACCTTTAAATTCAAATTAACAACATAACAATATTAAAAAAAATTTAAGAATTATACATTCCATATAAATTAAAAAAAAAAAAAAACCCATTTCTTGAATTTGATTTAAATTTTGAGCTGAATGAGGATGTTAAAATGAAAGAGCCCAACAATTGGGTTTGATGTGTGGGCCTTGAGTTGGGCTAGCAACCCACTCTTTTTTTTCCCCCTCTTTTCTTTCCCAAAATGATATAATATTGGGTTTCCTTTTTCGTGCCAAAGCTACATCGTTTTGTTTAGGTATATACAATGCATTTAACTTTTTTTTTTTCCCTTTTACTGGCCCTTTTTCTTCCCTCCCCTGTCATAACTACTAGCCTATTATGTTTCTTCTCCACACTGTCACCTTCGTTGACTTATTTCTTCACCGAGTGTTTCAAGAGAGTGCCTCACGTTTTGATTGTCAGTAACATGTTTTACAAATTAATTAGTTATCTCACTCTCAATTGCGTGGATGGACGTTATCCTTTTGGATTCAATTTATGGTCAAACGAAAAGTAAGGTTCATGAAATTTCAAAAGAATCAAGCTTTTGAGGGCTTTGGTTTGCAACAAATCTAGACATGGGTTGCGAAGTTCATTCTTAAGAAGTAATCACCAATTTTCTTTAAGATTTTCGTTTAAACTTTAAAACAAAGCCATGTGAACACAAGCAAATTCCAACAAAATTGTCAAAACACCTAATTAGTTTTTAAATTTTCATATCTAAAAATTGAAAACATATAAAATTTCGAATTATCCAGATTGTGTATTCAAGTTGATAATCCCATCTTCAAATTTCTGATTTCCCTTGTTCCAAAAATTTCAAAGTAAAAGGTGCCGTTATTGATGAAATCTTCAATTTTCTCCTTTAGGTGTCTGCACTCTTCTGTTGAGTGTCCAATTGTCCCATGTAACAATTACACTTGTTAAACATCATAACTAATTGCTGACTATTTTGGAGTTATCTTTAAAGATACCGAGGTAATGTACTACTAACTTTATTAACAAAGACAACAAATAGGCTTTTTTTTTTAATGGATTTAATTTACATTAGTATAATTTTAAAATGATATCTTTAGGCATTCAATAAAAAGTTATTTTAAAAGTTAATTTTTAGACTTTTTTAAATGTAATAAATAATATTATATATTCATAAATAATTTTCTTAATTTTTTAATGCTAATTAACATTATGTTAGAATGCTAAGCCTAAATTTAAAATTTGAAATCTAAAACCCTAAATCATGACTTCTAAATACTAAATCCTAAATTCTAAACCTCAAATTTAAACCCAAACCCTAAACCTAAAAGGATATATCCTAAATTCAAAACCCTAATCTTAAACCCTAAACATTAATGCTAAACCCTAATCCCAAACTATAAAAAGAGACAAAAGTAATTTTTTAAGCACAAAAAAATTTGCTTCATCTTTTATTTAATTAATTAACACAAAGATTTATAATTATTAAGATTAAAATGTTAAAAAAATTGATATAGTAAAATGAAGTGTATGATATTAATTAATACTCTTTAAAAATATATGACATGGCATATTTTTATTGGATACCTAGAAAATAAATTTTAAAGATCATTCTAATATAATTACCCCTTTTTTATTGAGGACATCTAGCAACAATCACAAATGCTTAGAGTAGAGGTAATTGATTATCTGGCTTTGGTATTGACTGATAAAGGTTCCCTACAAGCCTTGGTTTTATCTCCTCCAACTTCAACAAACCATTCATTTATCAAATCTTATATATATATATCTATATATATATATATATATATATATATATATATTTTTCAGCCAAGCAATTATCCACAGAGTGACATAGAATTTTCAAAGTGATAATCACTTCATGCATTAGCATCATACCATTTAGATAAGGAGGTTTAAGTGGTTCCAAACAAACCAGTGTGACAAAATGGGACTACATGAGATGCCGGAGTAATTCTGCGTAGCTTATGGAATTGGATAAATACAAGTTCTCTCATAATTATCTCATGGTTTTTCTGGAATAAATTGTCTAGAGGCACACTGAAAAGGGTAAAGGATTTCCTCAACATTCGACTTTGCCTTCTCTTTAAAGCTCAGCAAACCTGCTTTAACCAAGCTTTGTATCTTCTGCTTCAAAGCTCCATAATTTTCTATGGAGTGACCAAAGATTCCAATATGATAATCGTAGATAATACTCGCATCACGGCCCTTTAGATAAGGAGGTTTTACAGGTTTTGAATAAATTGGTTCAACTAGAAAGGCATGTATATTTTGGGGAAGTAACTTCGTGTAGGTCATTGGAATTGGACCAATGGGAGTTCCATGTCGATTGCCTCATGGTTTTTTCCAAATATCAGGTCCAGAAAATGATTGGGAAGTGGCAAGACGATAAATGTAGATCAATCTATGACGATGATGTGACGTTGAGACTCTCTATTTTAAATGTCCGAAAGGTTGTGGAATCAAAAGGCTTTATACTACTCATTAGGTATTTAAGTTCAGCTACTTGCATCTTTGATTCATTATTTTGGCCGCTAAGTATATATGGCTGGGTCAAAGGTGATGGAGATTCTTTAGGATGAACTATCATGTTTGATCAAGACTTTCAGCCATTTTCATCAATTGGGAAAGCTATCATTTCAACGTTTTACTCCAGACAATTAATCTGTGCTTCCTATAGATCTTCCATGTCTCTTCTTAAAAGCTAATGCCTTTCTAATAACTAGAAGAAATCAATTATATTTTTCTTTGAAGTGGTGAATGAATGAACATTAATGCAATATCATGAGTGCCAATGTAAAAGAGAAATAATATACTAAAGACAGCAACAATAGATAGATATGCACGCATGCATGAATGACTCATACGAATGCATAAAGGAATACTGGCTATATAACAATTGTCGATAAAAAAAATGTAACTGGAAAATTTGTCTCTTAAAAATCCATAAAAATCCATAAAAATCCTAATAAACCATGAAAATCCTTAGATAAAAAAAGTTCCTCAAAGGCATGAAAATTCTAAAACAGTTCAAAAATCCTACCATG
>JBBYHM010397487.1:0-13684 GCA_038381775.1 Adansonia rubrostipa | reverse complement strand
GTCAGCTTTGAATGTAATGCCTATGTCATGCCTGAATAAGCTCCCTATTGATGCATCTCACATTCGAAACAGTCACATAGTCATGTGAGCATTTGATAGAACCTGTAGAAGTGTTGTAGGGACCATCATTATCCCACTCCAAATAGACCCATTTACTTATGGGGTTTACTTTCATGTGATAGACATTGCTCCATCATATAATTACCTTTTGGGAAGGCCATGGATCCATTTTGTAAGAGCAGTTCCATTATCTTTGCACCAAAATTTAAAGTTTGTAATTGGAAACAAAGTTGTTAGTATTGATGGAGAAAAAGATTATTGTTGCTACCTTAATTGATACCCCATATGTTGAACCCAATAAGGGCATTCCAGAACCCTCTTTTCAATCATTTAAGTTCATCAATGCTGCCTATGTCAAGGAAGGATCGGCCATGATTAAGCCTCATCTGTCAGAAAGCACATAAATAGGCTTAAAACTAATAGTTGGCAAAGGTGCTCAAGCCAGAAAAATGCTTGGAAGATACATCCAAGGAGTTGCTAAAGCTCTAAAGGTGACCTATCAAACTGACAAGAGAAGAGTAGGGTTCAAACCCAATGCATAGTAGAAAAAAAAGCATGCCCAAAAGAATCAAGAGAAAACAATAGCACGTCTTTTGGGATAAAACATAGAACGTGAACCTATGGCAATTTTGCCATTGCATAAGAACTTTCACTCAGGCAGATATGTTAACACTAGCTTGACAAATGTCATGCTTATGTTAAGGAAAACTTTTGGGGTTTCTCTATCAGTATAATTGAAGAGCCATTAACAGCGAGTGGAGAGATCGACTTATGCGCTCTAGAGTTTATTCCAAGTGTTTGGACTCAGATAGAAATCTCTGTATTGTTCAAAACACTTTCAAAGTAATGCCATAAGCCAAACCCACATGCTTTTGCCCAAAAGCATCGTGGGATCCTTTGTATGGGAACCTTTTATTAAGTATTATCAATGAAAATGATGGAGCATTATGCATTTCATTCATCGTGTCCATTTTTGTCTCCCTCTACATATCTTATTGCCTATATTGTTCTTTTCTATATTTTTAGGTATTCGAATGAAGATGACATGAATATCTATATTGAAACTCAGGAAATCGACTTTGAGCAAGTAATCTGTGCTGATAGGGTTGAGTATGAAGAAGATTCTAAGGAAGACCCTGTACCCCCAGATCTACTCAGACTAATTGAACAAAAAGAAAAATAGATTTTACCTCATAAAGAACCTATTGAAACCATAAACCTTGGGCTAGAAGAAGATCGAAAGGAAGTCAAAATTGTAACCTCTATAAAACTATCAACCCAAAACCTTTTGATAAGCCTTCTCCAAGAGTACTGAGACGTGTTCGCTTGGTCTTACCAAGATATGCCTAGGCTGAATGCCAACATCGTAGTCCATAAACTTCCCTTCAAACCTGAATGTAAACCTATGTAGCAAAAGCTTAATAGGATGAAACCCGAGATGCTACTAAAGATCAAAGAAAAATTCAAGAAATAATTTGAAGTAAGATTTCTTAAAATCGCCAAATACCCTGAGTGGGTGGTCAATATAGTCTCAGTCCCTAAGAAGGATGGTAAGGTGCGAATGTGTATAGATTATAGGGACTTGAAACGAGCTAGTCCAAAAGATAACTTTCCTTTGCCCCGTATCGAGACCCTAGTGGATACCACCACCAAAAATGCATTTTTTTTCATTCATGGATGGATTTTTGGGATACAACCAAATCAAAATGGCGATAGAAGACATGGAAAAAAACACGTTTGTGACTATATGGGGAACCTTTTGCTACAAAATGATGCCTTTCAGGCTTAAAAAAGCTGGGGCAACTTATCAAAAGGCAATGGTGACATTGTTTCATGACCTTATGCATAAAGAGATCAAAGTTTATGCGGACGACATGATCACCAAGTCACTTAGAGAGAATAAACATGTAGCTGACTTGCAAAAGCTCTTCAAACACCTTTACAAATATCAGCTCAAGTTAAACCCTACCAAATTCAAATTTAGTGTCACATCCGGCAAGTTATTGGGTTTCATTATGAGTGAAAAATGAATAAAAGTGGACCTCGAGAAGGTTAGGCCATTCAAAGCCTTCCATTACCTCAAACCCTAAAAGAGGTGAAAAGTTTTTTAGGAAGATTGAACTATATAGCCTAATTTATAGCTCAATTGACCTACAAATATGACCTAATCTTTCAGTTGCTTTGTAAACAAAATCTTAGAGAATAGAATAGAGAATGTCAAGAAGCCTTTGATAAAGTAAAGAAATACCTTTCAAGCCCTCCAATGCTCATACCTTTAATCCCAGGCAGACCTCTAATTTTATATCTATCAGTTTTTGATAGTTCGATGGGTTGTGTATAAGGCTAGCATGATGATTCGGGAAAGAAAGAATAGACTATCTACTATTTAAGCAAGAAGTTCATAGAATGTTAAAATAACTACTCAATAGTAGAAAAGATATGTTGCACTCTAGTCTGGACAGTTAGGAGGTTAAGACAATATATGTTATACCACATTACGTGGTTGATAGCCAAACTAGATCCCGTCAAATACTTATGTGAAGCCCCTGCATTGTCAAGGAGATTGGCTAGGTGGCAAGTCCTGCTTTTTGAATACGATATTGTATATGTGAATCAAAGGGCCATCAAGGGTAGCACAATCGCAGATTTCTTAGCTAGTTGAGCAATGGATGATTATCAACCTTTGGATTTCCAATTCCCTCATGAAGACTTAATGTGCATATCTGAGGTGGGAGAAGCAGCCGATAGTGATTCACCTTGGAAAATATTTTTTCATAGCGCTTCAAACACATTAGGGCATGGAATTAGGGTAATTTTAATCTCACTTGAGGGAAGCCATTATCCTTTCACTGCGAGCTTCGACTACCCAAACAATATAGCTGAATATGAGGCTTGCATCATGGGACTCCAAGCTGCCATTGAAAAAAGCATCCAAAGCTTATGAGTGTTTGGAGACTCAACCCTTGTCATTTACCAATTGAAAAGGGAATGATAGACACGTGATGCCAAGCTAACTCATTATAAAAGTTTAATCTCAGAACTACGAAAAGAATTTGATGATGTTAGCTTCTGATTTTTGCCTCAGGAAAAGAATCAAATTACTGATGCCTTAGCCACCTTATCATCCATGTTTGAGGTCAATCAGAGTCGGACGTCTCCGCTATTCAGATGAGTATTCATTTAACACAGGCATATTGCCAAAATATTGAGAAAGAAAAAGATGGTTTGCCCTGGTATCATGACATCCTTAAGTATATAAAAAATCAGCAATACCCTGATCATGCCATCAAAAATGACAAAAGAACCCTAAGAAGAATGGCTGCAAACTTCATTTTGGATGGCAGAACGCTTTACAAGAAGAGTTAGGACCAGGTATTACACAGATGCACAGATGCCTCAGAAGCCAAATAATTCCCTAAGGAGGTCCATGAAGGGATCTATGGTATACATGCTAATGGGCATCGAATGGTAAAAAAAGTCATGCGATTGGGCTACTGCTAGCTAACTCTAGAAAGGGATTGCATCAACTATACCCCTAAATGCCACAAATGCTAAATCTATGCAGACAAGATTCATGTCCCTCTGGTACTATTGCACATTATGATAGCCCAATGGCCATTTTCTATGTGGGGCATGGACATGATTGGCCCAATCACCCCTAAGGCCTCCAATGGACATCGTTTCATCCTAGTTGCTATCAACTACTTCACCAAATAAATAGAGGCAGCTTCTTATGCCAACATCACCAGATCTATCATCTATAAATTTATAAAACGGGACATCATTTATAGATATGATCTTCCCAAACAAATCATTACTGATAATGCACGCAACCTAAAAAACAAGATGATGCAAGCAATCTACTTTCAGTTTAAAATTCAGCACCGAAATTCCATCCCATATCATCCAAAAATGAATGAGGAAGGGGAAAAAGCCAACAAGAATATCAAGAAGATAATAAAAAAGATGGCTAAGACGTACAATGATTGGCATGAAAAGTTATCTTTTGCATTGCATGCTTACTGCATAACAGTATGAACTTCTATGGGTGCTTTACCATTTTCCTTAGTCTATGGCATAGAAATTGTTCTACCCATCGAGAAAGAAATCCCATCACTCAGAGTCCTAATGGAAGCACAACTTGAAAAGGCCGAATGGGTTAAAGATCGCTTTGAGCAACTTAATCTCATCGAAGAGAAGAGAATCAAAGCTATCTATCATGGCTAAATGTATCAAAAATGGACGATGATAGCCTATGACAAAAAGGTTCATCCTTATTAGTTTCGAGAAGGTGATTTAGTGCTTAAGTAAATTCTCCCAATCCATAAAGATGTTCGTGAAAAATGGACCCCAAATTAGGAAGGACCATACATGGTGAAACATATATTATCTGAAAGAGCCTTAATTTTAACTGAAATGGATGGCAATGACCTGCCCTGTCCTATGAACTCTAATTCCATAAAGAAATACTATGCCTAAAAAGGCTTTAGGATGAAAACCCAAAAGGGCATTCTATTAGTCTTTCGCCCACCATTCTCCCAAAAAATATAACAAAAAAAAACAAAACAAAACAAAAAATAAAAAAAGAAGAAGAAAAAACCAACTTAAGTTGAAAACTTAAGAGGGCAGCTTAAGTAACCTAACCCATTCAAACCAAGTCAAGCCCAAACCATCATCAACCTAAAACCAATCTTCTCCATATTCATAACTTTGACCGAGACATCAAATCATAACTTATCTATCTGTTCTATGTGACCAAACCTCATCCACACCTACACATAGAAAATGATGAAAAACCAACTTTAAGGCTTCCATCCCACCATGGGGGAACCTAAGGAACCTTCGTATGATTTGGCCAACACCATAAGGATCATTTGCTCAAGAGAAAGTCTCCGACAGCACCTGTGGAAAATTCATGTCATCAGCATTAAAGCCAATCATCCAAGAAGACTTCTTTTAACTCTTTTGTATTTTAAAATTTTTCAATCGAATAAGAATACAATTGTTTAATTTCTCGCAAAACCTTTCTATAACCCTGCATTCCATGTTGCATCATGTTTATCATTTAATTAATAATGCTTGATAAATAAACAAAACTAATAACATGATTTCATAGCATTACTTAGAAAGATTAAACTTTGCAAGAATTTTTGTTAGGTCTAGAAACCAAAAATGAACTTTAGGGCCATGGTTGGTCTCACCTTTTTTGATCTTATATCCTGATAAGTGTTCAAACTCTACCTTCAAAAAAGCATATTATGAAGAAGAAAGGCTAAAATCCTACTTTGATTGGTACCTAAACAACCAGGGTTCAACACAGAATAGTCAAAGAGGCTTTTTAGAGTTAGAATTGGCAAAGAAGCACCATTCATGCCTGCTAATGAACTTTTTACAGCTAGAGCCTTCTAACATGAATCATCCAATTTCACAATCCTCTTATTACCATCATTGGTCATCGGGACAAGAAGCCACCTTATCGATGTGAAAAAGATCCAAAGTTAACGGATTATGCCTTTGGAGACACCATTTTTGCATCATTTAAACACGCATACACATTTTCATGCATTCTACAAGATTTAACATCTTTGAGGTACCAATCCCTATAAAAAAGGCAAATCAGTAAAGAGCACAAGGTGCGACTTTCAGTTTCTAAAAACCTTAAAAATCTTAGGTAAGTACCTTCGATATCCCAAGCTTATTTAAAACTGTCTAAGAAAAGTATCTAATCTCAATACTAAGATGTTTTCCTTTTTTGTCCTCAAAGAGTGGATGCTTTCTTTTTTTATCCTCAAAGAGGAGGACATTTTCCTTCTTTGTCCTTAAAAAGTAGGATGTTTTCTTTTCTTTTCCTTAAAAAGCAAGACGCTTTCTTTCTTTCTCCTTAAAGAACAAGACGTTTTCCTTATTTATCCTAAAAAAGCAAGATGTTTTCTTTTCTTGTCTTTAAAGAGCAGAACCTTTTATTTCTTGTCCTCAAAGAACATGACATTTTCTTTTCTTATCCTCAAAGAGTAGAACCTTTTCTTTTCTTGTCCTCAAAGAGTAAGACCTTTTCTTTTCTTTGTCTTCAAAAAGCAGGACGCTTTCTTTTTTTTTGTCCTTAAAGAGCAAGACATTTTTTCCTTGTCCTCAAAGAGCAGGATATTTTTTTTCTTGTCCTCAAAGATCAGGACGTTTTTTTTTCTCTTTTTGTCCTCAAAGAGCCGGACCTATTTTTTTCTTTGTCCTCAAAGAGTAGGACATTTTCTTCTTTGTCCTTAAAGAGCAGGACCTTTTCCTTGTCTTCAAAGAGCAAGACCTTTTCTTTCGTTCTAGTCCTCAAAGAGTAAGACACCTTTTTTTTTAAGCCTACACAAGTTGGTGGCACCCTTTTCAATTTAGTCCTCAAAGAGCAAGATGCCTTTTCTTTTTTTTTTAAGCCCACACAAACTAATGGCACCCTTTTTATTTTAGTCTTCAAAGAGTAGGATGTCTTTTCTTTTTCTTTTAAGGCTACACAAGCCGGTGACACCCCTTTTCTTTTAGTCCTTGAAGAGTATGATGCCTTTTCTTTTTCTTTTAAGCCTACACAAGCTGGTGGCAACCTTTCTGTTTTAGTCCTTAAAGAGTAAGAAGCGTTTTGTTTTTCTTTTAAGTTCATACAAGCTGGTGGCACCCTTTTCATTTTAGTCCTCAAAGAGCAGAATGCCTTTTTTTTTCTTTTAAGCCCACACAGGTTGGTGGAACTCTTTTCCTTTTGATCTGTAAATAGTAGGATGCTTTTTCTTTTCCTTTTAAGTCCACACAAGCTGGTAGCACCTCTTTCGTTTTAGTCCTCAAAGAGCATGATGCCTTTTTTTTCTTTTAAGCCCATAAAAACCGATGGCATCCCTTTCCTTTTAGTCCTTAAAGAGTAAGATAACTTTTCTATTGCTTTTAAGCCCACACAAGCTAGTGGCACCCCCTTAATTTTAGTTCTTACAGAGCAGGATGCCTTTTTATTGCTTTTAAGCCCACACAAGCTAGTGGCACTTCTTTTCTTTTAGTCCTCAAAGAGCAGGACACCTTTTTTTTCCTACTTAAAAAATAGCCTAATACATTGCCCAAACAAAATGGTGTCTATTTATCTTTGCCCTGCTTCTAGAAACGGTTAAAGAGGGGTAGTTGTCGACACCTCATTTTGTTTAGACTAGTTTTTGGTATCTTAGGAGTTAGGTAAGAGGTGACAAAATCAAAAAATAAAATAAAAATAAAGTTGGGGGATGATCGTTGCCTAGTGACAAAATTTTTTGGGGAAGACCTCAAATGCCTATGGACTGCTTAAAAGAAAAATTCAAAAAACGGGGCAATTTTCATCTTTTTATGACCAAGATAAGACAACTCGAGGAACCTGAAGTATGTACGGGTCATATAGGTGCTTAAACATTATCATGGGGCTTTCACGTTACCAAAATTTTGAATTTACATGTGTAGTATCGATACATGAAGGTTTGGTATTGATAACTAGCATGATTGTATTGATACAAGTCTTGGTAGTAGCTAAATTTATGATTTTTGGTGAAATGTATCAATACATAAGCATGAGTATTGATACAAGTCCATAGAGCATCGATACATGTCTTAAAGTCACTGGAAATAATTTATGCTCTTAGTATCAATACAAGTATCCCTGTATCGATACTCATGCATAAAATTTGCCTTGAGTATCGATACAGAGTGATAATGTATTGATACATGCAGGCCCTTTTGGCTACTTCGAGCCACCTTTCAGCTTTCGCATTACCCATTCAAAGTCCGATTTAAACATGTTTTTGCACCAAAAAACTATCATATAACATTGCAAACCTTAACTATAGGTTCATTAACGGATTCTAACAAATTTTTGGAGTCCAAACAATTAATGACAAAGGTCACTTTCATAAAATATATGGGTGTAAGAGGGTGGTAGGCATATCTCTAGCTTGCAGGCTTTCACAGCCTTTCTGCCCCCTTGATCAGCATGGCAGAACCAATAAGAAGGAAGCCAACTGAACATGGTAGCTGAAGAAATGCCCTGCTGCAAAGAAAAATTAATGAGGTCCTTTGAATTATCTTCTAAAAAGGAAGGGCTGAACCAAGAGAACAAGGGATCTCAGAGGATGCTACCTCAGAAAAAAACCAGCTATCTCAAAAAGAAAAAAAAACTCTTCTAGCAATCCCATAAAACTCTTCACCTATCCCCACAAATCCTCCAACCATTCTAAACCCTAAAACACTGTTTCATTGGCCTCCATACTCCATTCTCGTAGCTACCCTAAACTATCACTGGAAAACCTTCAAGAACCCAACTTTCCACACATTTTCATCTTTAAAAAGCCTCACCATCAACCATACCACCAGGAAGCTACTTTTTTTCATCCTTTTCTTGCTAAATAATAACAAGGAGAAGGAAGAAATTAAGCCTATAGCCACTGCTCTGAAAAAAAATGAAGTTCAAGTTTTTAGTATTTCCCTTCTACCTTGATCTTTCTATTTTCTGTTTTGTATTAATATCATCTTGGTAAACCCTTTTTATGCTTTTATGGCCACCCTAGGACTCCCATGCATTTTTGTGGCTTTGGTTGTAGTAGTTTAGGATCTTGATGTTTTTCTTAGTGTCTACATGCTATCCTTTTACATTTTCATCACCATAACCACCTCTATCCATGTGACCATGTCATGTTCCTTCCACTTTCACATCTACATCTCATGTAAAGCATGCATCTTAACATGTCATAAATATGCCTATACATTTCCTAGAGCTTAATAGGTTCCATGAAATAAAAATGTTTTTTTTTTCAACATGTTCATCCTAAGTATATTCATGCATCTATCTATCATCTCCATGCATTTTCTTTTATGCATACATGTTCTCCATTTTCTATATCATGTTTGTGGCACTTTGTTTATGTTGAGATGTTTGTTTGAATGGTAGAAAACTCGATTTCAAAGAGTACCCTCCCTAAGTTAAATACATGCTATCTCCTACAAATGGAGAATAACATGAGCTTAAGATTTCTATGAAGTTGGCTCTCCAACCTTAGAGGTAAAGCAAGCATTCAGTTCTGGATTCATGGAAGAATGAGTATAAGAATGCTGGTTTTCAAAAATGAAACGAAATCTTTTGGTTGAAAATGTGAATCCTTGGTCCTTAGCTAAACACCCTCATGATAGCATGGTTAACAAGTTGTTCTAGTGACCCAAACTACTCCAAGACTGTGGAATGAACTAGTGAAACCCATGGCAACCCCTCATCTTGGTTACGGATGTTCAAACATCCATGGCTCGAGCTCAACCCAATGAAAAACCAATCCCCTATTTTGTTTTGGCAGCACAATCGTCTATTTTTGAAAAATTATTTAAAATCAAAAATGATTTATCCAGAATGTATTGGTATTTTTCCCTTGAAGGGTTTTGAATTTATTTTCCAATGATATCTCATTTACCTTCATATCATCTTGGATGAAATAGTTATGATTTTTTGAATCTTCGCTGTTTGAAACCCATGGATCCAGCGAGCAGTCTATTGTTCAGGTTGTTTCAGCCTAACAAACAACATTTTGAATCCCTTGAACATTTTTCCCATAGGTTTCATGAAATTTCCTTTTTAGAAAGGCATTACTCGCATTTTAACAATTTCAAATGAATTCAAAATTATTTTTCAAAGTCCATCATACCTTTACCCTGTACATGCTGCTAGTGTCAAGGCAAGCTAAAGTTGAAAAATTAATTTCGCCTAAAAAGTGATTTTTTAGGATTTTTGGAATATTTTTATATTATTCCTCACCGAGTTACCTTTCCAACAATACCTCGTTTACCCTTAAGGACCTCCGGATAAGCTCAAAAAAAATTTAGAAAGAGAAACGATGCAACATTGTCCTTTATTTCTAGCCCAATTTTTGAAATGCTCTTATTGAGGCATTCGAACACCTCATGATCTACTCAGCTTATTCCTATTACCTAAACCCCCCTTAGACTCGGACTAAGGCTAAACAAAAAGGGACATTTAGCCAAACCTTTGGCTCTCGATTTTCAAAGCTCCCTCTATCTTAAAAAAATGACCCTTTTCCAGTGACATCAAAAATTTCCATTTTCGGGGATACTCTAACCCCATTACTCCAAGGTGATACTTCAATCCTGCTTTTACCTAAAAATGACATCAAATTTTTATTTTTGGGGCTACTCTAATTGTATTACTCTGAAGGGATACTCCAACCTCACTTTTACCTCTAAATGACATCAAATTTTTATTTTCAGTGATACTCCAACCCCATTACTCCGAGAGGATACTCTAACCCTGCTTTTACCTCAAATCCAATATCAAACTTTCATTTTTGGGGATACTCTAACCCCACTCTTCTGAAGGGATACTCCAACCTCCTTCTTCATATTTCTTCTAAAATCCAAGCTTTTCTCCCTTTCGAGTCATCGGAACCTTTTTCTCTTTAAATTTCCACCAAATCAGACTAAGTTTCAACGTTGTCATCTTGATTATTCATCAATAATCGAAGGCAACTACGAGATACATTTCAATAATCCCACTTGTTTATGTATTTGTATGTTTATTTTTGTGTGGATTTATTTATTGTTTTCTTTCCTATCTTACTAATATGTTTCCTCTTGTAGAGACCTCAAGCATTCATGCTTTATAAATCATTTCCAAAATCACAAAACGATATCTTGTGCTGGTATCTCTCTAGTGTCGGACATGAAATATTTAATTTTAAAAAAAAAACTATCTGGAGATCATTTTTATCAAAAACCCATATATTTCTCACCTCTCCGAGATGCTTAGGTGATAAAATTTTTATTAAAACCCAAAATCATATCTTTACAAAATTTAATGCATTAAAGGGAATTATATTTAAATAATGATAAAAATGGAATCGAGGAAACCAAATTTAAGTAAGACATAGTTAGATGGTATCGATTTTCAGGTGTTGTAGGTGTGCTAATCCTTTCCCACGTAACCAATTCTTGGACCCAAAACAATGAATCTTTGGTATTATTTTCAATAGGCATCCGGTCATGCCTAACTTAAAATGATCGTTGGCAACTCCAAGTTTATGGCCACTTTATGGTGGCCATCCAAGACTAGTCAGATGAGCAATTCGATCGATGGTCTTTCACTTCTTCATGTCAAATATCAAAATTTTTTTAACTCGAGCGAGCTTTGGCCCTTTGGATCATCTGAAGTTCATAAAAGCCAGGCACGTGGAACGTCGACAAGCATATAAGTGAGTGTAGATGCTCATGAATAAGGATGCATGTTGTAATGATGCTCATAAGCATAGGTGCACATGAGTGCAAAGGTTTTTGTTAGTATGGATGTACATGGATAAAGATGAATGCTTATGATCATGGATCCACATAGGTAAAGATGCATGTCGTTGCAGATGCATAAGGCTATGGAAACCCGTGAATGCAAACACTAAGATTGGCCATCATGCAAATGCTATAGTTGATAATGGTATAATTGCTCCTGAAATGAAATGTATCTTGATGAATGGTGCTTAAGTGCCTAGGCAAAGAATACGATAACTGGGTAGTTGAAATCATTCACGTCTATGAAAAGTGTAGAGATCGGGACTATGGATGGTTTTTTTTTAATCAGGCTCTTCCTTGATGATTTTTTTTCTTCAAATTAAGGGGCATTCTAATCTCATGCTTTACCTCATGATTAGAAAAGCCTTTATTTTTTTGTTTAGAATGTTTATTTGATGAAAACTTTTTAGTTAGCATGATATTTGAATCTTTCATAGACTGATGATTTATGGTTAGAAGATGGTAATTTGGTTTTTCAATTAAGATGAAGAGTTTAAAGATGGCTTTGATCAGTTCAAAAAGGTTTTACAATAGCTGAAATGGATCTTTGTTTTCCTAAGCTCATGAATGGACTAGTCCTTATAAAACATGAATGAAACCAAACAAATTTGGGATTCTTTAAGCTTTCTACCATAAATACTTCAACCAGTACTGGGATTGGCCATGATGAGCTTAGGGTTGTAAGGTTGATTTAGGAAAATTGAGGATTTAGTTCAAAGAGTTGGCCTTTCTAAGGATGCCAAATTAGGATGATCAGGGATTTTTAAGTGTCTTTAGATTTCTTTGGAATGATGGTTTCCTAGTCAAAATCTCAGTACTCTTGTAAGTGGCATCGAAAATTATCTATTTCACTTTAGACTGCCCATTTTTTATTTTTCACCCTAAAGCTTTAATCTTTCCATTTTTTATTCTTTTTTTTAGTTGATTGCATCATCATTCTTCTTAAGAAGGCTTAAAATTTGTCAAAAGAATGGTTTCCAAAGAATGGGTACATTAGTTTCACATGGTCATGCTTGATCGAAATAAACTTTAGAGGACCATAGTGTAAGCCAGGATTCATGGTTCTGAAAGAAAAGGTATAAAGGCCAAAATTTAGTGTATAAGGGTGATTGGATCAAGGATTATTTGTCTTCATGAGGGCATCCATCCATTTTGCTTTTGGGATGTCCTTGTTTCTTGATATTTTGTTCCCTCTTTCTTGATTTTGCTTTTGCTTTTTGTTTTGTTTATTTTTCATTTTGTATTTTTGCTTTTTTTCTCATTTTTTAAAGGGAATCTTAGTTTTGGAAAACTTGACACATTTGTGCTTCACCTTTGATGTTGAGCAACTTTACAATTATGGAGTGGGATATTTGGCACTATGTCTTTTAGAAAGGTTTTCTCCTTGCCCCCATGTGGAAGGTGATCCTTGATTAGGGTTTCAATAGAATGAATTTTTTAGGCTCAAAAGGGGAAGTAATAGGAGAAATTTTCTAACTTGTGAAAGGATGATAAAAGATGGCCATTTTTTATCTCAAACATGACTATGTGACCTAAAAAATTATTTCCTAAAGAAAATTCCTTTGAAGATATTTTGAACACCTTAATCACATGATGCCATATTCAATTACCATTTTTTTTCAAACACATGCCTTAATTCTCTTTTTCACTCCATATGCTTGGGCATGCCCCATTTTAGTTTGCCACTGATGGGAAATCATTTAATACTAAGGTTTAGGTGGTAGGGAATATTTCATGTTTGATCCATGACGTTTTGTATTGACAAGTGATTCAGTTCTGGGACATCAAAGTGATTGGGATGAACTAGGGCTAAGGACTATGGTGGCACACAAGACATGCCTTGAGAAGGGGATTTGGTAAATGGTCTAGAGCTATCAAGATGAAAAAGCAGAATTAGGAATAAGGAGTCATGGCGAGCACTGTGTCATGCCTCAAGAAAGGCTTTTGGTGCATGGTTTAAAGGTATCAAGAAAGGAGAATTAGAGATAAAGGATCATGGTAGGACACAAGGCATGCTCGAGAATGGCTTTTAGTGCATGGTTTGAAGGTATCAATAAGGGAAAATTAGAGATAAGAGGCCATGGCAGGACCCAAGGCATGCCTTGAAAAATGCTTTTAGGGACTAGTTTGAAAGTGTTAGAATGGAAGATGAGAGATATGGTCCAAAGGTTTTGGTAAGGAAATAGGGTATTTTGGTATTATTACCGTAAAAAATCACAAATAGCTTTCAAGGTATGGTTTGGTAGCTTAGGTTTTGGTTTGTTAAGAAAAAGGTGGACTTTGCTGGCATACTCTTGATACA
>JBBYHM010397456.1:0-13689 GCA_038381775.1 Adansonia rubrostipa | reverse complement strand
GCACCCATATTATGTCCCTAAATATCTCTACTTCAACTTATAAGATTTGTTTATGCATCCTATGTATAGAGGCTTACCTATGCCAATCTTTGTGCATTTTTAATGCTTAGTCTTGACAATACAATGACCAGGATGGTTATTAGAAACATGACTTCTATATATAAGGATGTCATAATTGTAACTCTTTACAATTCCCTTGCAAAGCCAATATGTTTTATTGGCTTTATCTATGTAAGTTGTACACTACTAATCATGTATTGATCTTATGGATAAAAAAGTACCTTATGTTATGTTAAACAAATATAATGAATGTGACATGAATTAACTAATAGCTAGTATTTCACAAGCAAATTTAATTGGTTTGCAGCGCTTACACTAATAGAAGCTAACTTAAACCTAAGTCCACTAACCTTTTACATAATTAACTAAAGTGGATAAAGAAAAACTCCTATCTATAGGGCATAACCCTCCTACAAGGTGGCAATTTCATTGGTTTTCTACCTATTGAACTAGAATGAACTTTTTTCCCTTAATTTACCAGCTAGAATAGGTTTTAACTCATTAGAGATGGAATGATATTACAAGTGGCAGCATACATTAGGGATTAATCTCTATTTCCACTGACGCCACTAGGGATATCTTTCTTTTGAATAATTCCCATAGTGTAATATAAATGCATATGCATGATTCCTACTTTAATGTTAATATGCAATCATTATACAAGATTTATCTCAATGTCATTTGTGATCTGCTCTAGTTAGCAAAACACTTATCATGATAATTCTGTTTTCATTCATCTACTTTTAATTTATCATGGCATCCATTACCATCTTTCTCTTTCATTCTCATTTTTTCAATCTCATTGCTTTCACTGCCCCTCTCATTTTCT
The DNA here is from genome assembly GCA_038381775.1 of Adansonia rubrostipa. NCBI lineage: Eukaryota > Viridiplantae > Streptophyta > Magnoliopsida > Malvales > Malvaceae > Adansonia > Adansonia rubrostipa. Next base: position 12,800 of record JBBYHM010397456.1, on the reverse strand, counting down.
TATTTTCACACTTTTTTTCTCTTCAAAGCATTCAATAATGAAATCTCTTTACTTAGATAATTTCAAACATTAAATCACCAAAATTTGAATATAGATACCAATTGTCTGATTGAATATTGGTCTATTTTATTGAAATATCAAGGCATCCTATGTTTATTCCTTATCAATTTATTAATTATCAATAAGGGTATTAGACTCAAGATCAAAGATTTTTTTATTAAATAAAAAGATCATTTTTTTAAGAAAATAACATTTTTGAGCTTATTTAAGCATGAATCCAAACCTACAAAGTTTGATTTGTCCCTAAAATTAGAGGACCAATTTAGTAAAAACATTAAATCTATGCTAGTCTCCATCTATTGGGGGTAGTGTAGACTTAACTTGGGGTTTTGAAAATTAGATTTTTTGCAACAGACAAGTAAGCATTTTGACAAAAAGGTTATGAATGAGATGCAACATACATAATGGTGAACATGGACAACATATTCAAATAAACGAAAATGATAGTTTAACAATGGAAAAAGTGGTAAAATGAAAAGTAATGATAAATAAGATGCATAAAAATGTTAGCATCATAAATAAAATCTAGAATCAAGCCATGTATGATGGTATGAATATGTTTAACCAAAAAAAAGCATGATGTAATTTTCAAACTGACATTATTGTTTCATGAAACCTACCAAGATGCAAGAAAATGCATGAAAAAGCTTAAGAAATATTAGGATAGAGATTTAAGCATGTGTTGAGTATGTGGAAATGGATAAAACATGACAAAGATGCATAAGCTATTTTAATGGTGAAAGTAAAACTTGGCACATTTGGTCATCTAAGTAGCATCAAGGCATTAAGAGATCATCAAAATCCTAAGACTACCATAACTAAGGCCACAACATGCATGAGAGTCGTAAGATGGTCATGGGGACACGAATGGCTTAGTAGAATGATGCAAATGCTAAAAATAGAAAATAAATGAAGTAAAGTACAGAAAATATACCAAAAAGCTTTGAACTTTTACTTTTACTTGGATCAGCAACCCAAAGCTCAATTTCTTCCTTCTCTTTGCTATTGGTTAACAATAAAATGATGAAAAAATAGTTTTGGTTATGGTTTTAATGACAACGAGTTTTGAGTGAAAAAAAGGAAAAAAAGAGTTTTAGGAGGTTTTTCTGAGGGAAGAAGGGATAACTACAGGAATAGGGGAGTATTTTCAAATTAACATGCGTGTGTATAAGAAAAGCCTCCTTTGTTGAGCCAAAATTGGCTCCTTTATAGTCCTAGGTTCAACCAATGCATTTTAAAGCCAAAACAAGGGCATTTTGGTCTTTTCTTATGTACCTTATGGCAGCCTTGAGTACTATGTTCAACTAGCTGAAATTTTGTTGGCTACTAACAAGAGGGTGGTGGAGCAATGGGGTTATAGCACTCTGCAACTAGAGAAAACCAAGTATGCCCTCTAACAAACCATATATTTCGTGAAAATGTCCTTTTTTGAATAATTTTGGGCCTCAAAATTTGTTAAAACCCAATCAAAAGTCCAAAACTAAGTCCTAGTATGCATTCTGGTGATTTTCGGTGCAAAAATGTGTTTTAGTCGAATTTTCAAATCAATGGTGCAAAGGCTGAAAAATTGCTCGAACTGAGCAAAAATGCCTTAGTGTAATGATACAAAACATTTTTATATTAATACACAAGGCAACTTTGCCCATAAGTATTGATACAATGAAGTATGCATCAACACCGAAAATAGAGAATAATTCTAATCTCAAGACTTGGAGGCCTGTATTAATACTACAAGTGCTTGTATCAATACTCTTGCTTGGATATTGATACATTCAGCAAAAATTCACGATTTTAGTTACTGCCAAGGCTTATATCAAAACAACATGCTAAGTATCAATACCACACCTTAAGTATCGATATCAAGCCTTCTTGTATCGATACTACATGTGAAAATTTGAATTTTTTGCAATGTGAGAGTTAGTATTAATACCTATGCACTAGTATAACTTGCATGTACCTTTAGCACACTAAATACCTTATCTTAATAAAAAATAATGAGAAACTAACTTGTGCCCATCCATATGACTCCAAGAATGCTCAGAATAATGACCTTTAATGCCTTAGATGATGGCCCAGATAAAATGAGGTGTCTATAACTACCCATTTTTAGCCATTATAGAGAATCAAGAATAGGATAAAGATACATAGACACCATTTTATTTTGGGGTAGGATGATGTTTCTTAAGTGCCTGCAAAAATAAAATTTTAGTTAATGTTTCATGTGATAATCATAATATATTGGCGGCAATCCTAATAAAAGTTTGGATAGTTTCTTGCAAGGTTTGACTTCCTTATTAAGCTTTTGGATTATTTCCTAAGGTTTGACCTCCTTAGACAGTCTCCAATTAATGTGAACTTTGACTTGATAGGTGCCCAGCTCTGTGTAGGCAAACTAGATTGGTGTTGAACTTTTTATGGATAGACTCGATTAGTGCCTAGCTCTTTGCAGACAGACTCGATTGGCGTCTAGCTCTTTATGGACTAAAAGAGATAAGGCACCCAACTCTTTATGGATAAACTTGACTGGCATCTAGCTCTTTATAGATAGACTCTATTGGTGTCCAACTCTTTGTCAATAGACTCGATTGATGCCTAACTTTTTGGAGATAGACTCTACTGGTGTCTAGCTCTTTGTGGATAAAAAGATAAATATGTCTAGCTCTTTATGGACTGAAAGAATAAAGACATTGAACTCTTTATGGATTAAAAGGGAAAAGGCATCAAGTTCTTTGTAGACAAACTCGATTGGCATCCAGCTCTTTATGGACAAACTCAATTGGTGCTCAGCTCTTTGAAAACAAACTCGACTAGTGTCCAGCTCTTTGTGGAAGAAAGAAAAAACATCCAGCTCTTTATAGATTGAAAGAAGAAAGGCACCCAGTTTTCTATGAACTAAAAGGGAAAAAGGCATTCAGCTCTTTGTGGACTAACTCGATTAGCACCTAGCTCTTTATAGACAGACGCAATTGATGCTTAGCTTTTTGCTTATGGACTCGACTAGCTCTAACTCTTTGTGATAGAATGAAAAAAGTATCTAGCTCTTTATTGGTTGAAAAAAAACATTTAGCTCTTCATAGACTAAATAGAAAAAGGTGTCCAACTATTTATGGAGTAAAGAAAAATGGCATTTAGCTTTTTATGGACTAAAAAAAACATCCAGTTCTTTGTGGGCTAAAAGGGAAAAGGCATCTAACTCTGTGTGGACTAAAAAGAAAAGGCATCTAACTCTGAATGAACCAAATGATATTAGTTTAGTATCTTTCCTATATAGCTTTTTAACCGGAGAGGTCGTGAGGTCAGGAATTCTTACTTGAAGCTTTTCGGGGCTTTTCGAGAATAAGAATTTGCACTTGAGATTCTTTGCTACTTTGACTTTTATGAGTAGAAGTTTGTACTTAAAGGACATTAACTATTGTATGAATGATGCATCAGGATATAAATGCATGTTTTAAGGATACAAAAGGTGATAAGTTTGAAACCTAATCTGGCAATCCATTTTGGCCTTTCCAACCATTTGTTCTTAAATGAGTTTGATAGGGTGTTCTCTTGCCTCGAGATTCACCAACCTTGTTTCAGATTGCTAGAGGTTTTGAAAGTTAAAGTTGTTTTTAGAAAGTATGGGTGCTCTATGATTGTGAAGGTACAGCCTTAGTTTAAATGGCTTATGTTTAAGGACCCTTTATTGCATTAAGTTTGCTAGCAAGTATAAAGGATTTCTTTTGTCAATTCTGATTCAAAAAATCTCTTTAGTGGTCTAGGTAGACTGATTTAAACTTTGGTTGTTTGAATAATAGTTGGAAAGGATTTTTGCCTTTCGCTTTTGGGTTGGGTTTTATTACAGAGTAGGTTTTGAGCATGTTTTCAGGATATGGGGGTTTAAAGGTATGACTGATTATGGCTCAAAGGTTCATTCTTAATCTGTAGACATAAAAAGACTCTTGTGAAGTTTAATCTTTCAAAGTAATGCTAGGAAATCTTATTGTCAATTATGTTCATTTATTAAGCATAATCAATTAAATGATAAACATAATGAAAAATGGGATGCAGGAGTTACAAAAAGACTTTGAGAGAAATCAAGTCATTGTATTTCATTCAAAAGAAAGAAGGTATAAATTATGATAAATTCTAAGACCATAAAAATTTTGAGATACAAAAGAGTTAAGAATGGTTTTTCCAACTACCTAGCCCCTAACGTTGATGGCATGAATCTTACATTAAATGCTTTCAGAGGCCTTTCTCAAGTAGTTAATCCTCTTAGTGTTGGTTCACTCATGAAAAGATTTTTAAGATTACCCTATGATAGGATGGTTGCCCCAAAGTTAGGTTGACACCTTTTTTTTTAAGCATGGGCAAAAATAAGAGTCAGTATAGTAGATTAGCGTAGAATAGGTAGGTCAATTGAAAAAGGTGAATCCAAATTGGGTCAAAATTTAACGAGAGTTTGGTCATTCACACTTGTTTTTCATGTTTTTAACCTAAGTGGGTTTGTTTTTGATTTTTTTTCAACCTAAGAAAAAGAAAGATATGATGCCTTTTTGGGTTTTCATCCTAGAATCCTTTTAAGCGCAGTATTTCTTAATTGATTCAGAATTAATAATTAGGCAAATCGTTGTTGTCCATCTTAGTTAAAATCAAAGACTCCTCCAAAAAACACACATTTTACCACATACAATTTCTTATAATTTGGAGTCCATTTTCCTTGAGCATCTTTATGAATCAAGAGGATTTATTTAAGTTTTAGGTCACCTTCTTAGAACTGACAAAGATGGACATTTTTTTATGGGCTTTCATCATGCACTTTGATAAATCATCCTATAAGAGATTGAGCTATTCATATCGGTTCTTAACCTATTCAGCTTTTTCAAGTTATGATTCCATTAAGATTCTTAACGAATGGATTTCAAGCTTAATAGGTAGAATAGCCTCCATGTCATAAACCGAGGAAATAGAGGTAGAACCTATAAAAGTTTGAATTATCATGCGATAAGCATGTAGTGCAAAATATAACTTTTCATGCCAATCTTTATACATTATAGCCATTTCTTTGACTATTTTCTTAAAATTCTTGTTGGTTGCTTTAACTACTCTATTTATTTCTAGGTCATAGGACATCGAATTATGATGTTGAATTTTAAATTGAGAATAAACTACTTTCATCATCTTGTTTTTCAAGTTGCACACATTCTGTTGGTGATTTGTTTAGGAATCCCATACCTACAGATGATGTCCTATTTCATAAATGTGTACACAATAGATTTGGTGACATTGGCATAAGCAGCTACTTTTACCTATTTGGTGAAATAATCAATAGTGACCAAAATGAAGCAGTGCCCATTAGAAGCCGTAAGGGTGATCAATCTGATCATGTCCATGCCCCACGTATAAAAAGCCATAGAGCATCATAACATGCTGAGGTGATGGCAAAACATAAATTCCTTCGCAATCATAAATTTGGCATTTGTGGCACTTTTTGAGCATAGTCAATGCAATCCTTTTTAAGAGTTAACCAATAATAGCCTAATCGCATGACTTGTTTCGTTATTCAGTGTCTATCAGTGTGCATACCACATATTCCAATAATAGCCTAATCGCATGACTTGTTTCATCATTCAGTGTCCATTAGTATGCATACCACATATTCCTTCATGGACTTCTTTAGGAATTTATTTGGCTTTGATGGCATCCAAACATAAGAACAGTACTTGATCATAGTTTTTCTTGTACAAAATTCCATTATCCAAAACAAAACTCATAACTATCCTCTAACAGTTCTTTTATCAATTTTAGTAGCATATTTGGAGTATTATTGATCTCTAATGTACAAGAGGATGTCATGGTACCATGGCAGGCCATCCTTCTCTTCTTTAACATTCTGATAGTGTGCTAGAGTTGTATAAATATTTATATGAATAGAAACAACATCTGATTCTCAATTAACTTTCAACATGAACGATAAAATAGCCAAGGTGCCGGCTATTTGGTTCAATTTTAGAAATAAATGCTGAAAGCTAATATCATTAAAATTTTTTTAAGTTTTGAGATAATTTCCCATAATATATCAGTTTAGCATCACTCATTTGCCATTTTTCTTTCAATCAGTAAATGACTAGTGCCAAGTTGCTAAATATTTGTAGAGTCTTAATACCTTTTTGAGTGGCAACTTGTAGTCCTATGATGCAGGCTTTATATTTAGCTATATTATTGGTATAGTTGAAGTTTAATCTTATAGTGAAGGTTAGTAGTTTCCATCAGATAAGATAAGAATTATTTTGATTCCATGCCCTAGCGTGTTTGAAGTTTTATCATAGTACATTTTCCAAGATAAACTACTATAGGAAGTGTCTTTTATCTTAGATATGCACATCAAGTCTTCATTAAAAAATTTAAAGTCTAAAGGTTGATAGTCATTTATTGCTTGACTTACTAAGTGTCTACTATCACATTATCATTGATGGCTTTTTAGTTTATGTACACAATGTTTTTTTCATAGAGTAAGACTTGCCACCTCACTAATCTCCCTGACAAAGTAGAGGCCTCGATTGATTCTTAACAAAGTAGGGGCATCGCATAAATACTTGATGGGATTAAGTTGGTCGATCAGCCACATAGTATGGTATAACATGTATTACCTTAACCTCTATACTATCTAGGCTAGAACAAAACATAACTTTTTTAATGCTGGATAGTTATTTTCATATTTTGTGAACTTTATGCTTAAATAATAGACAGCTTACTCTGTTTTTTTACCTGACATGTCATGTTGACCTAATACATAGCCTATTGACCTATTGAAAACTAAATAGATACATGATTAAGGGTCAATCAGGCACTGATGGAATAAGTACCAATAGGTTTGAAAGGTAGTGTTTTACTTTATCAAAGGCTTTCTAGCATTTTTCATTCCATTCTTTAGGATTTTATTTTCAGAGTAGTTGAAAGATGGGATTGCAATTGTCGATCAGTTAAGATATAAATTGAGCTATGTAATCTTTACTTCTTTTTAGGTTTAAGCTAGTGCCAAGTTTTGAATGGCCTTAATTTTTTCAGGATCAATTTTTATTCCATTTTTGCTCATAATGGAACCTAACAGCTTGTCGGATGTGACATCGAATATGCATTTGGCAAGATTTAGCTTGAGTTGGCATTTGCGAAGCCTTTTGAAGAGTTTTCGCATGTTGGCAACATATTTACTCTCCTTCAATGATTTGGCGATCATATCATCCATATAGACATCTATTTTTTTGTGCATAAGATCATGGAACAAAGTCATATTTCCCTTTATAGGTTGCCTTGATGCTCTTAGCCCAAAGGGCATTACTTTGTAGCAAAAAGTGCCCACATGGTTATAAAGATGGTCTTCCCTATGTCCTCACCTACCATTTTAATCTGATTGTAACTTGAAAGTCTACCCATAAAGGAAAATAATGCATTTTTGGCAATGTTGTCTATTAAGGTGTTAATGTAAGGCAAAAAAAAATTGCCTTTTACGCTAGTTCAGTTCAAGTGCTTCTAGTTTATACACATCTGCACCTCGTCATCCTTTTCAGGGACTAAGACTATATTGGCTATCTATTCAAGATATTTTAGCTACTTCAAGAAATCCTACTTTAAATTGCTTTTTCACTTCCTCTTTGATCTTCAAAAGCATCTTCTGTTTCATTCTTCTAAGTTTTTGTTTTATGGGCTTGCATTTAGTTTTGAAAATGAAGTTTATGGACCACAATATTGGTGTCTACTCCGAGCATGTCTTAGTAGGATCGAACAAACACATCCCAATATTCTTGGATGATATTTATCAGTTTGGTTTGAGTCAATGGGTTTATGGAGGTTTTAATTAACTTCTTTCTAATTTTTTTTCATTCCAAGGTTTATGGTTTCAATGGATTCTTCATAAGGTAATAGATGTTTTTCTTCCTATTCAATTAATCTTAACAGGTTTAGAGGTACAGGGTTCTCTTCAAAATCTTCTTCAGGTTTGACTTCATCGACATATATGAAATATCAGTATGAATATTCATGTCACTTTAATTCGGGTACCTAAAATATGGAAAAAGAATAATATAGGCAGAAAATATGTAAAGGAAGTTTAAGAGTTGGCAAGACCAATGAAAATGGACATAAAAAAATGCATAATACTTATTCATTTTCGTTAATAAAACTTAATAAAATAATGCCCATAGAAAGGTACCTACAATGCTCGAGCGGAAGCATGTAGGTTTAGTTCATAACATTACTTTGAAATAGACTTCAACAGTATAAGAATCTTAGGTTTCAGTCTAAACACTTAGAAAAGATCCTAGAAAGCACAAGTTAGTCTGCTGGTCCATTGTTAATGTTTTCGGCTCATGAATTGCATTGATGGAGAGATCCCCAAAGGCCTTGTTCAGTACGAGTGCAACATTGTCAGAGCTAATATTCACACATTCTCTCAGATGGAAACTTTCCTAGGGCGGTGGGAATATTATTGATTCTTACCCTAATCTTGTCCTAATAGACAGGCCATCCTCTTCTCGCAGTTCTTTTAAGCTTGTTTTTTTCTTTTGTGCACTGAGCTTAAACCCCAACCCTTTTTTATCAATATGGTTGATGACTTTCGGGGCTCTGGCATTCATATGAAGTAGCAATGTCGATCACATGAAAGTTTACTTCATAAGTAAATGGGTCGATTTGGAGTAAAATAATAATGTTTCCCAGACATTTTTACAAGTTCCATTAAATGCTTACACTATCATGCGACTATTCTAGATATGAGATGCGTCGATGGGGAGATTATTTAAGCATGATATGGGTATTACATTCAGCAATGACCCATTCAGCAATGACCCATTATCAATGAGCATCTTAGGCAATGGACTGCCTTTGCAGTATGTCATGATGTTTGGGGCTCTATAGTTTTCCCTTCCTTCATGAGGGATTTTATCATCACTGAAAGATATATAGTTATTGATAATGATGTTGTTTACTAGATGATCCAACTAGTTTATCGAGATGTCAGGACATAGACCTCATTCAAAACCTTGAGGAAAGCTTTCCTGTGAGCTTTAAAGTTGAAGAGTAATGACAGCACAGATATCTTGGCGAGTTACTTGGTCAACTAATTGATGATGCTGCATTCTCTATACTTGATGAACTTAAGGAATTACATGGCTACTTTCTTGCTCACTAGCTCTTTTATAGCCATCGGATCTGATTAATTAGTTCTAAACTTTAGTGCTTTAGGAATAGAAGTAGTGTTTTTTTATTGAGTTTCACTTTTTGATGCAGCTAAGGCATAACATCTTCCATTCTGAGTTAAATGGCCTACCCCTAAGAGGTCAATGTTTGTCGATAATTAAAGTTTTGTTTTCATATTTCTATGGAATTGCCTTGTTTTTCTCATAAAGGAAAGGGGATGGAAGTTGAATAATTATCTTTGACGTAGGCTAAATAAGGGCAGCTTTGATACTTGGTCAATTGTCAACTAAGACCAATGGCTTTTCAACCCCGTAAAGAGGATTATTCCTGTCCTTTTCTATGGTGTTGATAGATGGTATTACATTTGTTGACTTGGTATGTGAGGCTCATTTTTTATTATACAATTCAATGCCACCCTCATTCATTATTCTTTGAATAATAACATGAAACTTTTTGCATGTTTGAAGAATTTGGCTATCGACGGTATGGAAATACAAAGTCATCAGCTTCTTTTTCTATCCTTTTGGCATCGTTAACCAATTCAGCTTATACTAGGATTTGCTAAACCAGATTCATTGGCATCTAAACCTCGTTTAAGTTTTCTATGATCTCGTAATCCTCTTCAATAGCCATTTTTTTTGCATCTGATTTAGTATGAGCTTTAGATAAGCTGGTTCCAACACTGGATTTTGGCCATTGTCTATCCTTAACCTTTTTTTTCCTTTGCCTCGAAGGTTTCTCTTTTGTTTGAGTCATTTTTCATAGCCGTATCAATCATTCCACACAATATGACTATATCCATAAAGTTTCTCGATATGATCTTAGCTATCTTCTTATAATAAAGGGCCTATAATATGTCGATGAATCTAACAATCATCTTTTCTCTATCAACAAAAGGTGAATTTGGGCAGCTTCTTCATCCACCTTAGAGCATACGACTTAAAGCTTTCATCAGCTTTCTTTTTCATGCTCATAAGAGATAAGTAATTCAAAACCCAGTTCATGGTAAGCCTCTCTTTATCTATAGCATTAATAGATAGATTGATCTATTCATCCCGTTTCTCATAGAACTCAATTTTGGACCAATCCATTATCCTTAGACCATCTCTAGGAATAATGAGCAGTGCTGCAAAATATGCTTTTGACTGCAATGGCAGCAAAATGGTTCAATGGCTTTTTTGCTTTAGTTTCGATATTTGACACTATTCCAACCTTTGCAAAAACTTACCATATCTTGCTCATCAAGATTTTGACGTCTAATGCTCTTTTTTATCCATAAACCTTTCCCATCGATCACCACATTCACTCTTGGCTTTGCATGGCTAGGAAGTAGGTTGCATCTAACATTAGATCTAGCTATTGTTTGACCTTGATCACACTTTTTTCTAATAGGTTCTATACCTTTTTTTTAAACGAGGTGTAATTTTCAATAAAGTGACCTTATGCTTAAGCATGGTACTCATAATAGCCATTCTCATTATACGATTTGGGACATAGAGGTTATATTGGGTTTATAAGTACCAAGGCCACTAGCTGACCTGCTAGTAGATAGGACTAAATCTTTTTGTAAGAGTAGGAAGTGGTTTAAAATGTTCTCTTTCTTGAGGTGCTTGTTGATTATTCGGGGCTCTTGCGTTGTTCGCATTATGGGTTTATACGCTCTGAACAGGGTTTTGAATGGGATTCGATGCTAAACTCATTGTTGAAACGAACCCAATGGAATGAACTAGTTACGGCACTAGTGAATAGAGGTTAAACTCGGGTACAACATTTTTGAAAAGTACATATCCTATGCTAAATATGGATTCCAAGCATTCTTAGCGTTATTTTAACTGACAGCATTCATTTCCTTCTCTTTACCCTTGGCCTTTGACTTTTTACTTGACCCAAGTAGTTTTATAATGGATATCTTGCCATATTTGATAACATTATCAATGATTTTGCTTGATATAACCATATCAGCAAAATTGTTTTGTGGCATTTCCTACCAACCTGTCAAAGTAGAGAGCTCGCAAGGTATTGATAAACATAACCATCATCTAGACCTGTTAATTGCGTGGGTTGGGTTGGTTTTGAGTTGGGTCATTTCGGGTTGGGTTATTTCGAGTTTTAAAATTTTCATGTCATTTTCTTATTCGGGTTATTTTAGGTTGGATCATTTCCATTTCAGGTCATTCTGAGTATGGTCATTTCAGGTTTGGGTTATTTTAGATTTGGGTCATTTCAGTCTTAGGTCTTTTTAGGTTTGAGTCAATCGGGCTTAACACTTGGGTTATTTAGGTTTGGGTCATTCTGAATTCGAGTCAATCAAGTCTAACACTCGAGTTCAATTGGATTCAAGTTATTTTAGATTTGGATTTGAATTAAGCAGGTTTAACAATTGGATTCATTTTGAGTTTGGGTCAATCAAGTTGAATATTAAATTTACACAAGTTTAGATTATTTATGTTAATCTATCAATTTTAAAATTAAATCAGATTAAATTTAAATAAATTATCTGCTCGAGTCATATTTAATTAAAATTTTATTAAAATATAAAAAATATTTTAAATATATATTTTAATTTTTAATAAAATAAATATATTTGTAACTCAATTTTTGAATTTTTTATAATCGGATTATTTTTCAAATTCAAGTATTAATTTTACTTAAATAATTATTATCATTTAATAATTTTTTAGTAAATATCACTATTAAAATTTATGTTTATCTATTTATTTTAGTAAATATCACTAACAAATTTTTTAGCAAATAAGTATTATCATCTGAAAGGTAGTAAAATAAAAAAAAATCTTATTATAATTAAAATGAGATTGTTGCTTAACAAAATTTTTCCCAAATTATCCTATGATCTAATAAGGCAATTAAAGTTAATCCATTAATCCATTATCCATACCCAATTTCAACCTAATTAAACTTAAAAAAAATCAATTAAAAAATTAATAAAAATTAACCCATTAACCCATTATGTGCTTTTTATTTCTTTCCATTAAATGCAGTTTTATCTGCTATTTAGATCATATGGTACTTCAAGTTGCAACAATGGAAGTAAAAAATTCTCTTAAAATATTCCTCTCAAATATTTGCTTGCTAAAAAAATCTTTTTATAAAGTATATTTGAAAATTTTACATGCAATTTTGGTCCTATATTTTGATTCGACCAATAAGGTTATAACTTATTTCTCTTATTGCAAATTTTTTATGTTTAAAAATAGAAAGATGGCAAAGTATATCAGTGTGTTTCAGTATTAAATTTTCAAGTATTATCGAATTAAATTGTCAATTCCAAACATCTTGCAAAATCATAGAGGAGTTTTTTTTTTAACGTTCACTTGGTTTAATATTGAATTTTCAATTGATTATGTTTTGAAATTTTTTTTCAATTCCTTTATTTAGGACCAGCCAAAGAAATAAAAACATCTTCAATCTTTGACAATAATAATTATGAATGTATTTATCATACCCAAGTGATAAGTAAAAAATTATAAATAAAACAATGATGGTTAGATAAAGTTTTACCAATCAAGGTTTTTGTAGGTTATAAATAAAACAACGAAAATGATTTC